>DWKC01001366.1:0-10218 GCA_018249195.1 Racta chiria
GTTGCTTAATATCGGACGCTTTTGTGTCACCCGTCAGCCCCCGACATAGGGCCCGTTCATTGATCACGTGATGCTTTTGCCATTTTTTTAACCCCTCTTCCCCCTTGGTGAGGTGACAAGGCGAGGTATAAGGCTTCCCCCCCGCCCTAACCTTTTATGACATGTAATTTTAGTACCTATGAAGAATCTTAACATCTTTTTAATATTTAAAAATAAATACACGTAACGCCATATTTCGGTTGAAATATCGCGCGTTTGCGAAAAATAAAATACTCGTGATATGTAATTACATATATATCACGAGCATATAAGCATTATATACTTTTCCACACGTTATGACACTACTTTTCATATATCAAGGTGTCCTGACTTAATTGTCTATCACTATTCTATCTGGATGTCTAGTATTTCTTGGATATACGTGTTACGCGCATTGAAATAAGCCAAGGTTGTATTTTACAAAGTGCGCCGCCTGCAAGATATGTTTGAAGTGATTAGTGACTTTTTGCGACGAAACTAGTGCTATTAACAATTGAGCAGGAATTGAGGAATATCGCTGATACGTAACACGAATTTGCAATCTACAAGCAATTATTGCTAATGTTTCGTAATCGCTTTCCGTTTGCAAAATACATAATAGACTCGCGGGACAGACTGTTTTACGCGTCGTCCAAAGACCAGAAGCGCTCGAAAATTTTTATTAAAATCGATGCACAAATAAAAAAGTTACGACAATTTAAAGAATTCCGTCTATAATAATTCTTCGCGAACGAAGTCTACGGCTCAGCTAGGCCGGAATATAACACAGCCCACCCTTTTCGGTTTAACACAAAAAGGAAAAAGTCTGTCGTGATCTTTTCGTGTGGAAAATTGTTCATAACGATTTGCAATAAAGTTTGCAGCAATGCGGCGACACGAAGGCGTGGCGAATTGGCACTGTTTCAAAGTAAAGGCAACTTATGGCACAAAGGACTTAGCAGGAAAAGTAAAACATATTCAGCAATAATAACAGAAGGATACATGTTGGAATTCACGAATTGTTTAGTGAATATTTATTTCGCCCTAAAGATCATTCAACTTAGAGATTAAAAACGTGTTTACTATAAATAGGTGTACCTTGTAACCCTTTAGTATATGTACTGCCGAAGCAATCATCTACAGCAAGCAATCTCTCTACATATCATTATTAAGATATAACAGTAAGATTATCTGTGGGACTGGGGTGGACTATGGCCTGTACCCCTCACATCGTGAGTGGAGACCCGAGCCCAGTAGTGGGACAGTTATGGGTTGCAATGATGATGATGAACAGTAAGATAAGATAACAATATAATGAATTATTTACTTTGTATTTTTTTTATTTGCCTACAATGTAAACTGTATAATTCTTCTTTTAAAAAACCGGTTTAATTAATATGTACGAGTATATTGAATCCAATTTACAGCGTTCTAGCTTTATGGGGGTCTCTGCGTAGACGCGCGGACGGATGGACATTTCGAAACTATAAGGGTCCCGAAATTTTTACGGAACCCAAAAAGGAACATCAACCCAGAGCCTAATAAATAGTTATTGCTGATTACAAATAGAAATAGCGTTTAATAGACAATACTACAATCATGAAAAATCGGTCCCGCCGCTCTCGAGTTACAAATTATGCAATTTGGATACGTTTTTACGATTTTGGGCAACATAATAAAGATACGAGTAGTGGCGATATATTAAAATTGATAACATCATTATGTGTTCAACAATACTGTGTAACAAAATTATATACTCTGCACGAGTTTTTGCTATATGAAACCAAAATTCTCTGCAGCAACTGCATTTTAGCAGTTGTTAGATTTTCTTTTGAGCCCATTCTGTAATACCGGTAATGAGACTCGAGATTGCGCTCATAGGCTGCTTTAAACTAGAAAATCCTAGAAACTTTCGAAAATTTAACAGGACTTCGATATAGTGTACCAAAAATTTAATTTGACTTCGGTATAGTGTACAGAAAAATACGATTGTACTTCGATATAGTGTTAAGCAAAATATAATTGAATTTACGTGGTTGATCACCTGTGAAATGATTACTACACGCAGACAAGGAAATGGATAGGAAGCTCGTTGCGAAATGACGTACCTACTGGTAACGGGGTCGGGCGGCTCGAGCGCTCGGGCGGCCCGCCAGCCGCGTGTAGTGTAGTGACTCGTCCAATGCGTAAATTATCGATATCGATAAATTAGAGAATCAATAACATATTAATAATAGCTAAACATGTGTGAGCGTTTTAAGATATTTTGTCTGTATAATCCACAACTGTCCCACTGCAACACTTGGATGTGCTCTAACAAAATGAGGTTCAGGGTGTAGTCTACCACACTCATTGCAGATTGTTAAACTTCACACTAAGAAAACCTTTTAAATTAAAGCTAGTGTTGTTTTTTAGTGTTGTATCTTAGTCAAGCTGGAACTTTTACAGATTTGCCATGTTTGCCGCCTAACTCAGTAAACCCTAGGAAGATGTAATTTTGTTTGAGTGTGGAATAATTGATTTATGTATAACTCGATATCGATTTATATAGGCATAGTACAATATAAGAAAGCTGAAATACATAAAAGCTCAAAAAAATTGCATCTGGCTATCACCCAGCGCCAATCCTCGTACCGTCCCCGCTTTTTATCGATGTCGATGTCTAAAAATGGACGCAAGCCGTGGGGCTTTTAGCGCTGGATATTTGTATCATATACAAAATGTTAAAGTATACAATCATACAGAATTCGTTTATAATTATTTGGTATATAATTCTCAGTTCTTTCTCAAGTTTTAATCTTCGTCATCGTTTAGTCATCGTTTCAATGGTTTAGGCGTGACTGCTTGACAGAGAGACAGACTTTACTCTCGCATTTCTAATTTTATTATGGACAATAATACTTGTGTATTGTATTTAATCTTTGGTGCGTTAACTGACCTGTAACTTATGAATCTAGCTGATGGCTCGTAAAAATACTTGTGATATGTTAATATAATACAATTGCACATGCACTCAAAATCGGCTTAGACAAGATTGAATGTACCAACATGAGTATATCGATTTTATCTCGATAGCAGCACTATTTTCTAGTTTTGATTATATTGACTGATATTTCCGACAGACGGATGAGCTTATCGATATAAATAATGGTTGGCAGCTCTAGAGCGGGCGCGACGGCGGCGGAGAGTGCGCACGCGCGAGGGCGGGCGGGACATGACGTGTCGCGCTCGCTCAGCTGACGGCGCGGCCGCGTGACGCCGTGACGCTACCGTGACCGCTCACGTTCGCTCGGGTGATGCTCGCTCGTCAAGTGTAGTTCTAGTGCTTGTGATCCCGATGATGGTCAGACGGAGCGGACGATACACCGTTAATTGGAGAGGATTCAAAGACGGGCTCGGTAATAAACCCCCGGATGACGGTAAGTCTCGTTTACGTCGGTCGGCTATGAGCTAACCTCAAAGTGCCGGACAATAAAATGTAATGCGAGAGATGTTTTCGTCAATCTTATGACTGTATGGAATGCTATTTAGTGTTTCTAATATTGAAGAGACACGCAAAAATGAAGTGAGGCAATTGATAGACGTGAAACATTGGTTGTATTGGTATGACTACCGTGAAAACCTATGCAAATCAGCAAATGCTTTTTAGATTTGAATTCTTAACAAGTTACGCAAAAAAATATTAAAATAATTAATCCACATTGTACAATAAAAATACTCGTTAAGAATATATTCAAAATTTTAGCTACGGCCGTATCGATTTGTAGGTCTTTAAAGGAAAGTAGGTACAGAAATTATTCAAATACTTTTGACCTTTAAATTTTATGAAACAACTAATTATTCGTTTAAATAGAATATATTGAAAGGTTCCAGAGTTACTGGGTGATTTGCATGCCAGAAAATTAAAAACACTATGTTTCCACACTGCCGAAATTTATGTGAACTCTTAATATATTTTACTTTTACTTTTTACACTACTAGAACTCCATAGCAAGAAAAATCCGGCCTATTCTCCGTTGCTTGTGGTTTGTGGTTTCGTAGAATAGTGTGAAAAGGAACAAGGAACATCCCTGCACAAGGATACCCTGTGTCGCGGATAGTACACATATTGAACACAAAATACGCATCATAATTTACACCCATAAGCCCATGACCCAAAAACAAATATACATCTGCCACATCAACGTCTGCCCCGCCTGGGAACCGAACCCAGAAAACCTTGCAGAAAAACTCACTACCAACTGGACTACTGGGCCGTTCTATAAATAAGTAAAAATATTCCTTATTAATATGATAAATGCGTTATTTGCTGTGTCCGTCTGTCTGTCCGTTGCGCTTTCACGCCTAAATTGATTTGTTGAAAATTGGTTCAGAGATAAATTTGAACTCGAGAAAGACTTTTAGCGAAAAAATCTTTAAAGAGGATGAAAGTTTATATGGAAGTTCGTTATAGCCGAAGTAAAACTTTATATTTATGCACTAGATAAGAAATAAATATTTGTTTTGAGTTTTCAAATTGTCGATCATATTATAATAGGGTATGAAAACTGTTCTACGCCGACGTAGTCACCGACAAAAGTGATTTATAAAAACAAACATGCCTGAAAATGAAAATTTATTACACTCGAACATTCAGATTATGTACGTTAACATCACTCAAATCATAATTTGGTTCATCGTTCATGCGAGTGTTGTCTGAAATGATTTATGATGAGGCGTGCGACAACTATTGGAAAACGTAAAGCTTAATTAAGACAGATGAGGTTGATTCGTTTGAAAATGTTCGTTTGAAATTTTCCCGTGCTCCATTTTGTTTGTTATCTGCTGTATGGATTCCGAGGGTACATACTACGTAACTTTAATAAATGTGTAAAATATGGTTGTACATATTCCGAAACGAGATTTATTGAGCATTAACTACAAAATCGTGTAATTTAATATTAAATGAAAAAGTATAATGCATTTTTCTGATATAAGTAGTGTTTTTGAAAGCAACTTCTAAACGTAGCTTTACTGCTGATTTCATAATCTATAAGTCACCGGCAAACGCTAATTCCAGGCATTCTATACAATAACTAGTTTGCTTAGGCAATGTGTGTTATATTAAATTTAAAATTGATATTATACAAACGAAACCTACGCGATGATAAAACACTAAATTAAAGTACAACTACTACTCAATTAAAGGCTCCTTACGTATATTTTGGTCACGGAAAAAGGAACGCTGCGTAGTGGGGTAGCCATAACGTACCCAGCTTTTGACACGGGGAGTCTAATATCCAGGAGAGGGAACCTAGATTATTTTCCCGATTTCATGCTTAAAATATATACTTTTTCGACAACTAGATAGTAAAATAAATTTATAAATAAAAAAATCTAGAAAGTAAAATAAATCTATAGATATTTGTAGATTTTATAGATTTATTTAACTAGATAGTAATATGGAATAGCACAATTTCCAGGTATTAGCTGAGCTATAGAATACCGGATTATACAGATTTCCGGTAACATATATAACTTATTGCAGCTCAAAGTAAGTTCATCATTAGCCTGACCTAGCAGTATTCGAGCTGTATACTGTATCTCAGTGCCTCTTGTAGCGTGTAGCAGTCACACTTCAGCGGTCTGGAAACTTAGTAGAGTACGTATGTTACGTCATATTTGCCCTTCTTATAATGACCTTTAAGTAATGCTTATACGTTTTCAAGGCCTTGTTTGAAAAAACAAAAGGAAAGTCTTTGTTTAAAGAAGATATGTATATTTTTATTACTTAATAAGTACTTGACTCGTTGTAAGTACTCGTAAACAGGTAGGTACTTTACGCAAATAATTTTTCGCCATCCATCCATGAATAAGTTATGAATTAATAAAAAAAAATTAAACTAGTTTGCATTCAAGCGAAGTCAATAAAAGATAAAATAGTTATTTCAGACAACAACAAAACTACAAACTACTTGGAATATAATTAGCGAGACTGGTAACGTTACATCCCGTAACTTCACTTATGAATAAATAATTAATGAAAATAAAATTACTTCCGACATAGAAGTTGCAACCGCCTTTGAAAATCATTTTCGTAACAACCCGACTAAGTTAACTAGTACCTACACTAGCCTCTTCCCCGACGGGAGCACTTTCCCTTTTAAAAGGCAATGTTAATTAAATAATAATCATTAATTTCATTATTAATATAGGTAGGGCTTTGGTATTGTTAACTTCTTCACTTTCGTTAAGTGAGCTTTTAGTTCCTAAAACGAAATAAATGATTTTGATATTTGATAGACCTGTAGCTCAGTTGGTAGTAATCCTAGCTGCGAAAAAAGCAACCGACCGAACATAAAAAAATATATATTTCATAGTATATATATATATATGTTCTCGGGTAATGAGTGTTTTGTGTGGTCCATACCACCATCGACACGGGAATACACACAACACAGGTGGTTTGAATGTGTAAACGGTTCAAAACAATAGCGAAAGCAATTCCTATTCTTCAAGCAAAAGTCTAAGCATCGTCGTACTAGAGTAACAAAAGATTTGGCCCTAAATAATCATCATCATCATCATGCCGTAATCCTTTTTTTGGCCCTAAATACAAGTGGAATTTTTAAGCCAAAAGTTATATATACCTTAAATTTTTAACTGTGTGATGTTCACATCACAATTCAAGTCACTTGAGAGCCGATATCTGTTATTGGTATTGCTGATACCGAAAGAAAAAGCCACGTCTTCACATTTGTCGGCTAATTCTATGAGAAAATAATACGTACACCCTGCTAATGCTTCTCTTTGTCATCTTCCCAAAGATTATCTGGAAGAAATCGCTATCTAACGATAAGATCGCCTTTTGTACACGATTGTATAAACTCTCACAGGCGTACTACTGTGTAACTGTTACATAAGGTGTACAATAAAGTGTAATAAAAATCAATAAAATAACTTATTGACTTATTGACTATATCTACTTAAATTAATTACGTGGTTACTCGTTGATAACCAAGACATGACTATCTATCTATTCTATTCTATCTTCTCTAAACTACCTACCTAAGATTTTACTTTTATCAGCCAAGCATATTTTTCTAAACAAATGATTTCGCTACATGTGCCATAACTTGATCACGGAGCTCTACGCATTTATCGACTAGCGACTCGCCTTATTTTTACTGGTTTCTAAGCACAAATTGGTATCTAAGCACGACAAACTGATGACCTGAATGATGATGAAGACAGCGGGTGTCCGCTGAATTCGAAAGGCTTGGGATCGGTCAGAGTGACGCAAATTAGGAGCGGCCTATGTCCAGCAATGGACGTCTAAAGACTGATGAAAGGCTGGATAGTACAAGTTATATAATAAATTACCGACTGTTTCGTTTTTAGAAAAACAAGAGACTAAACCGGAGGAGGATTTATCCAACCATGAAGTGATATTTTTAAAAAGCATCGTTGAAAGTCCCGATTTTGCAAGAAAATGTGAGGTAAATATATAAATGTCGTTCTAATTACGAACCTGTAGATAAGATAACGTAGTTAAAGTGCATTCGCGATTTTTTAAACGAGTCGGATGCTAAATTACTGCATACCAAAAGTGACCGGCAGAACATATAAAACGGTTTCACCAAAACGCTGTTGGGGATTTGGGACTTGGAAAAGTGTTGTTATGCTCGCAGGGTTGAGCCTTACGTTTCTGCTTAATATTTTAAAATCTTGCATATATTTGTATCTATTTTACATTCTGTATACTATGCGGTACAATTATTTTTTAAATATATATTGGTAAACAATCTAATCAAAGCTAGAAGTTGATCCAAACTATTATTTATAAAATATTTGACACTTCGACGTGTATGATTTGACACTGACAGTTGAGTGAAGGTACGCTTACGTCGTGCTGAACCTGAACTATGTTTTGTTTGTGTTAACACTGTGTAGAATCTGTTTAAAATTAGATATAGAATTATAAACCTTATGACTTAAAATATTAAGTTTACAATTACTGTGCGATTTAAAGAGTTTTGGTCTTGTTTTTCGAATACATCGTAGTAGGAAACGCAACATGCACTGAGAGGTGAGAAACCCAGCCACTCAGAAATAAATGAAATTCGGTGGGTGGGTGTGTCGGATTTCCTATTGTTTTACTCGAAATTTTCAAAATTCTCATCAAGAAACTTTCATAATCCTTCAGAAACCTGCACAAGGTGTGTGAAAGACTAAACAATATAAATTTGTGTCATGTATTAGCAATTTCATGCGAATTTTAATTCAAAACTTGTAACAACTTTTGCCACGCCTTACCATCAGGTTTAGTAGTGCAATAACTTTTACAAATGCTTTGTTTATAGTTCTAGTTTAAATTAGCTTTAGTATTTGTGTTTTAGTCAATCGAATCAGAAGAGGATCTAATAGTAAAACCGGTCTCCCTGGACAACGTAAACATTATACGGACGTTGAGTGAATACAGGGGCAATAACATACGTACTATCGAACAAGCAGAGCTCGCTATATTACTATCACGTATACATTTTCGGGTGAGTACGTGACTGCTATGCAGTTTATTATAAACACATAATCAGAAACTTGTTTAGACTACACAGTATGAGTAGATATCCAGCTAGAAGTAACATTTGTTTAAGAATCAACCTGTGAACGCTTGTCGTCAACCCTAGCACTGATCTCGGGTATCTCCTCATTACTAAGAAGGCCTAGAATGGTCAAGGCATCTATGAGGTATGGACCTCACCTCATACATTGGTTGAGTTTAGTAGTCAATGATTTGATGTGGCTTTACAACTGCCTTCTAACTACAATAACTAAGGCCAGCTCTGCCCTCCAAAGCATAGAAATGCTGAAGATCTTTTTGGTTGAGCCACATACCAATTATACCCACTGTTGATTGTTACTCTGTCAATCAGATAAAATTGATTTTGCTTCTATTTTAACAAATGATTTAGCAATAGCATGAAGTGAATTTGTGATTCTCACCGAATTGTAAGATGTTAAATAATAACAAAGAAACCATTGCATTGCACAACTTATTTGTAATTACAAAAAAATTGTTAGTATTTTTATCAACAATACTCATTGTTAAAGCAATATTCTCCTAAAGTCCTAAAAAATAATGAGATTTTAATCCACTAAGAGACAAATTTTAAAACTTTCATCCTAATATAGAATTGGAAGATAAATGGTGTGTGACTACAGTAATTTTAAGCCACAGCATATTTTCAGGATTAGGTTAAGTTTTAAATATAATATTCTAGAATGTGGTTTGAATCAAAACATCACCAGTTATACACTGTTGCCAAAACATACATGGTTACCCAATTAGCTCTCATGACAAACAATATTTCATTTGATAATTGCCACATTTAGTCTATATTGTTCTACTGCGAGAAAATTTTACCTCCAATAATACCAGATGATTCATTACAATAAATTAAGATATTTCTTATGCATTTATAAGACAGTACTCATAATTATTATTAACAGAACAAAATCTATATGCACAAATCCATATTATACCCATAGGGTCCGACTTGAGAATGAATATACTAATTTCATTAATCTTGTTCTGTCCCATAGATCACTGATACTCATTAAATTGGTATAAAAAATTTAAAAATATTGTTCATAAACTTTTTGCCTTTTGATAGCAGCACGTTAAGTCTTCCCGGTCATTGACCTTGATCCCGACTGTGCCCTGGGTTGAGTTTGGAAAGATCGACGTATGCACAAGCTAATATTTTTATGAAACAAATTTTTGAGTGCTCAAGCAGGCTTATAACATTATTGTTCATGTATTGACAACCTTTTAAAATCTTAATCTTCATGATGCTTGAGCTACAGTTACTTTCTATTGTTATCGAGATGGGCCGGAGTCAGGAAAGTCAGCAATGTATTTTCATTTGCAGGCTCTAATTAGTGCTCATGATCAGATTGGCAAAATTTGGTTAGAGCGAGGCTCAGGCATAGATGAGAAGACAGTTAAAAAGGAAGAGAATACAGACTTAGCTACAGGAGTGGACACTAGTCCTGACCAGAACGGAGATATGCCTGTGGAAACTATCAAAGTAGTTGGCCTTAGAAAAGTGCCGGGACAACCTTTGGGATTAACTGTAAGTCTTTAATAAATTCATAACTATAGTCGGTTTTTATTTTCATCGTGACATAACCTCAAACTTGATGTATAGTCTATATTAG
>DWKC01001367.1:0-10217 GCA_018249195.1 Racta chiria
AAAAAACTTCGTCTACCCCATCGTGTGTGATATCTGTAGATACCCCCTCTATGAACTAAATGGTTCGTTTTAAAGGTTCGGAAAAAATCACAATAATAGTTCATATAGTAAATTAGGGAGGAAAATTGTTTTGGATGGGTACGCTCAACAGGTTAAGGAGTTATAACTTCAAGTACGGAACCCACTTTGTGCTTGACACTCACTATGCCGGTTTTTCTTCTCCTTACTAAGTCACAGTTTCGAAACAGAGGTAGATTCAATTTGTGAATATTCATAAGTGTATTGCGGTATACTTTGAATAACTTATATTTGATGCTTGGAACCGTGAACAGCTTTCGACGACGCGCTTTAATGTATTCGTATTTGTCGGGCACATACAATATAATTAATAGTTAAATTTAGTTAAATAGAGATGGCTTGTCCAGTTTAACGTAGAGTTTCGGCTTGTATTTAAATCATACCGTTATATATTATACTATTAATATCATGTAATATAATACATATAATTAATACAAAAAATAAATTGATCACTGTTTGTACACGAAAGATATATGGGAGATTTGTACTCGTGGTATGTTGCAAGGAATAGAACCCAATATTTTTGTCTTCTTGTTTGATGATCTGTTTGTTTTGTCTTTGTTCGTGCTAATCTCAGACACGGGTAATCCGATTTGCATTCAATATTCACTGATGTATTAGGTTGCCCGACAGACTGGCTTAGACTGACACATAGGGCTATTTTTATTGAAATCGGTACACAAATTAAAAAAAATACAATAAAAAGAAGTCCGTATATACAAATTTCACGCGAACGGTAGTAATTCAATATGGCGACCGATTATATGTATTATCTCTGATACATTAATGGTCGTAAACTCCAAATAAAATTTAACATCGATTTGATCGTTCGTTATTTGAATTATTGACTTATCGAACAATGAAACCCGCCATCCGTGGTCATTAATTGAATTTTGAAATTCAACATTGTACCCGACTAAAATACCGCCCGTGTATCTTGAACGTACGTAGCTACTGTCATGTATGAAGTAAGAGATCATGTTATTTTTGATTTGATTTCCATTTAATGTTGAACTAGCGTAGTGTTTACTTACACAGTTAAGAGAGCTCTTGATACAGTTGTTTGTTAGTCAATTTGGTATTATTTTACGGGCGCTGGTTTTGAAGACGGCACGACTGATTGGTGGTCAAGGTTCGAATCTAGTTGTCACCGCATTTTCGGTAGTAATATGCATAATTACGTAGGTTTGTTAGCGTTGTTAGGTAACGAACTTCGATGAAATTCATTTTTATAAGAGTGCAAAAAGTATTAAATATAAAATAATGCAGTCATTTTAGAGGCTTTCGGGCAGTATAAGGACTTCCCCCTTCAGGTTATCTACTACCATACTCCACCTTTAGTTTATTTTATTATTTTCTTGCTCAAACTACGTCGGAAAGAAAACCAGTAGTTATGGGTCGTGGGTGGTTCATGACATTTTAAGCTGAGTGTGAACCTTTTTTGACGCTTTTTTATGTAATCTCTGCTTTTTATTTTCTTCGTACATTTATATTAGCGTCGAAATAATATATTTCTTTCTTTCTTCTTTCTATTCGCACTGAGGAAGTGTGGTCGAGCACATCTAAAGTTAATAATGATAAGTTAGTGGAGCGTTTAAGCATTGAAGTGTTTGGACCCAATCATCAACATACATATTATTAATATATATAATAATAAATTTGTAACTGATTGCTGTCTGTACATTAATGATATGTGCAAGAAAATTATAGTAGTGTTAGTATAGTACGCTTATGGAATAGTACCCAAAACAAGCATTTTTATATTTTTATCTGCTTCTCTATTTGTCTGTGCCGTCTCTCCGTTGTTCGCGCTAATTTCAGAAACGATTGATCCGATTTGAATGCGGTTTTCACTGAAGTATCTCAATATATCCATATATCCAAGCTTAATGCGTTAAGGGGGTAATTTTATTGGAATCGGTGAACAAATAAAAAATATATGACAAATTAAAGAATTTCGTCTATACAAATTCCGCACGCATATACCTGGTCGCGGGCACAGCGAGTAAATAAATAAATGCTTAGGATCTGGGATCATGGGTAGCAATGAAAACCCAATTTGTTCTCCCAAAGTGGTATTACGGCCGGTCCTCAATATAATTAATTGAAAACCCAAACACACATCACAAACATACAATTTGAGAACAAAGATTCATCTGACACATAAATTCCCAGCCGGGAATCAAACCTGGAACTCCTAGCTTTGTATCACAAAACTCTTTTGTTATTTAAACTTGAAACACCTGTCAGAGTTTACTGTTACAATTCGTTCTAGTTTGCATACTTACTTTGTGTAATTAAACTCGGATACTGTAATCCGGGTAGCTGAGCTATCGTCATGCCCGGATCGGTTTGTTTTATCCACTTGTATTATGGTGCATTCGCATTGTTGATCTGTGGAGCAACATTATGTAACAATAATATTGTGTAACGTGTAATTCATCACTTATTGCCAGGGGTTGCCCATATCGTTAGGATAATATACGTAATATAGAAAAATAACCCTTAAGGAGGCTCGAGACTTCAAGTGATTAATGCCAATTACGAAAACATATCGATAACCTTTCTCATAGACGTAGAAAACATATGACATCAATTCACCAACAATATTTACCCATTATCTTAAGAAAATAATATATGCTCAATGTTTATTTTCATATTACCTACTCTCTCTTAATCGAAGTTATTTAAGTTTTTGAAAAATCCCTAAATTTATTTTTGAAATTTTTAATGGCTTTAAGCTCGTTGCCGTTTTCTTAAATTAATATTGGTGAGTTGAGAGCGCGGGTCTTGAGCAAAAACAAATCTTTCAATATATGTAACTAGTAACTTTTTAAATCACGTCACTTAATACGTATGTGTAACCACTCCCATTAAATTACCACATTGTTGAAAATACAAAGTCATTGCCGACATGACGGCTTACTGACTTATAAACGCCGAGCTATACGAACAAAAACAATATACAAAACAACATACGGAACTGTAGGCTACTACAGCATAACTCAAGACCCGCACTCGAATATGGTGTATAATAATACAGGTGTGGTTTCACCCAGTTGTTGCGTGTCGGACGCCATGGTCTGATGTCATGGTCTGGGGTGATGGTCTGGCGCCAGGTACGGGCGCCAGGCGCGGGGCGACGCACTGACCTGGGCTGTCAACGCTGAGCAGACTGCGGCAGCGCGGGGAGGTCGCCAGCGGCTCGCCCGCTGCCACCCCAACATTCCACAACACTCCACAATACTCCAAACACCCTCTCATTAACTTAACACTGCTAGACTTATATATTCCAGCGCTTTAACAACACTATAAGTAATACCAAGTTCTATTTCTCATTGCAAAATTATCATTTATTTACTTATAATACAAGCTAATCGACGAAACCCAAGACATGATACTAGTATATTCATTTAGATAAATATAGATAGGTATAACGTTTATTCAATTTAACTATCACAAATATTAATATAACTTTATTTATTTTATTTGACGTATTATATAATGTGCTGGTATTAGGACTAAAAACATGAATTGAATTATATCCGCAGTTATTTTCGGTTGAAATTATATTTATATATGTCTATATAAGTATATAAAATTCATGTCTACGAGAATATACGTTTCCCATAAATATAGAATACCTATTTTCTATTAAATAACTTTAACTTATATTGAGTAATTATTGTTCTCGTATTTACTTTACTAGCCTATTAGTCTGACTTATCAGGTCTACCAGAATACATCGCATCATTTTACCTTATTGGAAAACATCTGTGCTTCTTCCATGTGAGAGCAAAGGCTTCAGGCATCGGCAGAGTATTAAACATCTACAATACCTTTCGACTACAGACCACAGTATTAATAAAGACTCACTCATATCTATGGCATCAATATCATCTATTTTTAATATGTAAATTGTTTACCTAATGAAAAATACTCGGTCTTTTATTGAGTGGAAATATTGTACGACTAATAATAATAAATAAATAAAATAGTTAGGAACTTATAAATTAAATTGGATGTTATTATTACTGCACAGCAAAAAAATAAGCTAAAAAGTTTTTTGTATATATTATGTAAAATTATGTAAATTTTAATCTTGTGTGTAAATTATGTAAAAAAAATCTTTAATCAGCTATGATTTTGTTTGTTCACCCTTAAATATTTTTAATTTGGTAACACTAGTTTTGTGGCAAAAGTGTTCAGTTAGTGTATTTAATGTCGGATAAACGTTTAGTTATTGATTGCCTTTTATTTTGTATGAATTATAATTATGAGATTGATATGGCATTATCGTCTCAATATTTGCCTTGATAATTCATTCATGATCGAAGTATGTACAGCATTCACGTTTGGGGGCGTCAATCACTTAATCGTTACTTCACTAAATGTTTAATATTAATGTTTTTATTGCGTAAAAAGTGATTTACGGCCTTTGTCACAGCTATATTGTATGGACCGGTGTGTAACCAACATCTCTTTGATGAACGTCACGCATATACACAATCCTATTACATCTATGATTTTCTACTTCACTGTCTTTTACATGTATCATTATCATATTAGTTCAGTTATCAAGTATGTATTTGTCATATAAACATATCATAATTTCATTACTAGACAAGACAATATACATAGACAATACGAATGAGGAATTATTATAGAATATTATAGAATTCGTTATTTTTATGCCGTCTTGCATCTGACAACACTATGTACGTACCAGCAGAAGTATCGTATCGTAGTGTGTTTTCCAAAAGTGTTTTGCTACCTAAAAAACTGGCCAAAGAAACTCCTTTGCACGTTGTTAAATAAGTGACCTTTCCGACTCCCGCTCTAATTAACAATACAAAGTAATTGTGTCTCGCATCTTATGATGCCCTGCGGAGTTTAATGGGTACAGTAGGTACCTACGTTGACATTGTTAATACAGAATTGTATTAATAATATACAGTAACCGTCTGCGAGGTATTCAGGGCATTTTAGGGTAACGGTGCAAAGTAATCGGTTATCCATAAACTATTTATTAGTTGTGGATGCAAAAACAATCACTAACTTCAGGAACATGAACCCTCAACTCCTTATCGTTAAGTAGGTCAATCCTATATCCAGTTTCCTCTTCCATTTCATCCCTCGATCATCCCTCTCGCACCAGGGGTTCTACATGAAAATTACCACAATAATTAAGCTAAGAGCCCCCGACGGCGTCTTTATATTTTTAGACTCAAGTCAGGCGAAGTGGATTGAAACGGTTTGTTATATTCCCTCAGAAGGAAATCAAATGAAACTCCCTTGAAATTTTCTTCCTAAGTGCGATGACAAAACAAGTTTAAACGAGTTTTTGAAATTCCACAATATATTTCGGTTATACGAGTAGGATTTGTGGTTTTGCTTTAAAGTTTTTGTTATACATATAATAAAATTGGAGCTGATCGCTGTCTGTCCATGAAAGATATTATATGGAAGACACTTAAAGGGGGAGTTTGTACTAAGGAATACAAACCAAAACAAACATTTTTACAACTTTTGTCTATTTATCTGTTTGTCTGTGCCTTTATTCGCGCTACTCTAAGAAACGGCTGATCCGATTTGAATGCGGTTTTCACTGATATGTTAGGCTAAGCTTGGATTGACACTTTTCATATGATATATTTTATATGACAATTTAAAGAATTCCGTCCATACAAATTCCCCGCTAACAGAGACGCGGGCTCAGCTAGTATAAGTTAAGAATTAAGTAACCTACGACTTCTTTGAGTCTCTTTATTATTGTAAAAGTCGAAAGTTTTAAAATGACACTCACATCTCTATCGCACCATACCGGTAACTCACATCAATAAGATAGGATGTTTAATTTTACCGGTACCTACTGGAACGATATCGTTTAAATTGTTACTTATTGCTGAAGTAATTTTAAGCTATTAAATTAAAAAAAAAAACACCGGCCAAGTACGTGTCAAGACACGCGCTGTATCGGGTTTGGTTGACGTCATACCTCGTTAACCTGTTTACCTATTTGAAATCATTTTCTTTTAAAATTAATTACTTATTCTACTGTCATGACTCTTGTCAGATTTCTGGAAGCATTTAGTCTACGGAATCATAATGGCCATTATCATATTACCAATTACGGAAACATCCGTTGATCGCAAACCGCTATTTAAAAATCGATAACTTTTTAACACCAGTTCTGTAAATAATTCTATCTACATAATCTATGTTGTATGATAGAATTTATCACGCAATATCTGCCTCGGTGTCCGTACGTTATTTAGTGCGTGACTAAACTCAACTGCTTGTTTCTGCAAGGTTTTACGAAAACGGGAAGCGCAACACCGGCACTGCATTGTACCCGGCACCATTTTCATCATAAAGTTATTGTTATTGTGATTTTTATTCGTTGCTTTAAGCTCCTCAACTTGAAATGTTTGTCAGTTTGTTCGGATCATATCTTGCTGGATTAGAATCTCCACATCACACCTTACGGAGTACGTAAATATATTGAATATTGATTCAGTTTTGAGGACGATCCATCTTTCTGAGAAGCTCGACCTCATTCGTTAAGGATTGGGTACAGACAAGGCAACTCCGCAACTGTTATCAATGCAGATATGAAAATTAGTACACGCATAAAATTATGATTACTTGTTCGTCTTTAACCCCTTTCAAAGCCTTTTAAGTGTTTTAACATATTTAAATGAAGGTAGATTGATTTATTTCATAACAGTGATTCAAAGTAGTAACCGCGTTTTAATTCTAAATCAGAAATGACGGTAGTTTCTGAACTGCGACGCTAAATTCTAGAGTGCGAGGCATGCTACACATTACGTATTTTTTTAACTTTACACATTTTTTATTTACTTTTGTTTTTTGTTCCACAGTGAGTAATTTAAAATAAAACATACAAGTATCAGTTGTATATCTTCCGGAATAACCTGTTTAGTAAGTTTTGGTGAACACTTAGTGACAGTGACAACACAATAATGCGAAGGTTCAACATACATTTTTAAGGTTCTTTAGTAAGTTCGGAACCAATATAGTCTCGCCTTATCAGCTGAACGGTTAGGTCTATAAATCTGAAAATCATGAATAGCGAAAGGAAATCTAGGTATTTCGGATAAGTAAGGTTGACAATGTAACGTATGGGAAATGTGGAACCAACTAAATTTACGGAACTCTATGCATCCCTTATCTGTCCCACTGCTGGGCTCGGGTCGCCACCCACAATGTAAGGGGTATAGTGTAGTATATGTAAGGCCATAGTCCACGCTGGCCAAGTAGACTTCACACACTTTTGAGGACTCTATAAGAACTCTCGGGAGTGCAGGTTTCCTCACGATGTTTTCCTTCACCGTTGTGGTGGTGTTACATTGATGAGCAATGGTGACATAGGACTCGGGAGTGAAATAATACGACCGGTCAAGTCCGATTCATCTTTATACTCTTCAATGTAACATCATCACATCGTAGCAAGGAATAATCAACGACACGCACATAACTTTCAAAATTAGTGGTGCGCGCAGCAGGATTGGAACCTGGGACCGCGAGTTTCAAGTGTTCAAACTACTAGATTATCACGGTTCTTACGTAGTCACGTAATAAGTTTATTGACAATAAAAATAAGCGGAACTTTTAATTTTTTAATCCCAACACAAAAAAGAAGTGTTACAAGTTTCATTTTTTCTTAATTAATGTTTAATAGATCATTTTGCAGCGCCCAACAAGGCACATCTACGAATTCTTAGTATATTGTAACAGCTAAATATGTACTACATGAATGCAATAAATATATAAATATGAAATATCTGTAGCATCGAAAGTACTAAATGGTTGAACCGATCTTAACCTACTTTTTTTATTTGAAAGATAATTCTATCCAGTGTTCTTGTCAGCGTTCAAGGTATAGGCTGTTAGGTTTGCCTACCCTTACCTCTGCAGTTTTTAGTTCCTAGAATAATGGTATCCAACAATTTCGTTGAGATTTAACGAACTATCGTTTTTGGGCATATTTCTAAGCTCATAGCTCAATCATGTACCGTTAATAAAGTAGGGTAGAGCAAAAAAAAAACGGTTCCTATATTAGCCGCCCCTAACAGCCGCCCTGCTCCAGCCTCTTGGTACATCCGCCTAAGGTTCTAGTTACACTTTCTTAAATTTGTTACGAGAAAAACTATTCAGCGTTTCAAGATCATCAGCTCTTTTTAAAGAAATCTGGGCTACTTTTGTGAGATTTTTTGTGGGTCGAGGGTAGATTTGTTTTAATTTTGATGATTTTACATCCAATAACTTATTGCTTGACTGCGATTCCATATTTATAATTATAAATAACTTAGCAATGTAGATTCAATTATAATTTTTAACTTTCTGCGTATATACTGTAAAATTACTGATTCCCTAATTTCCCCCGAATAATTACCAAATCCATTAATGATGTTGAAATAATCATAGTTATTAACGTTATCACTTAATTTAGGAACGTAGGTATATTTGTTTAGACGAAATAAAAAAAAACGAAAAGACGATACGAGAATTATTTAGTTGACGATTTAAATAATTTTAAAGAAAAATTGGCAAATTTGAAGCAAAACTTACTGGTAGCGTCCATTGTGATGAAATTTAACCTTCGAGTCGATTTCTGATTTCCTAATATCTCACGAAATTGCTGACAAACTTTCGAATACTTATTCAGTGATATATGCAGTCGAACTTCACAAAATTCACATAAAAACTTAATATTTAAGAAAAATACTTTTTAAATTTCTGATTTATAAGTTGTTTACGGTATAGCGGCCGTCGGCTTGAGTGAATGGCGCGGATGCACTCCGGAGCGAACGAACGTTTCATCAGAGGTGAGAGTGAGCAAGCGACATCTTGGCTTACGAGAGACAAGGACGAAAACAAGCGCCTACGTCATTCAGCATAAACTCGTTCTCTTGCGCGACTTTACTGTCGCCGCCTAATTATGCAAACAATTAATAAACAATGCGCAGTACTATATGAGCTGAACTTTTGATCAGACGAGTACTGTTCTGGCTCCAATGAAATATGCACCTACAGTCTAAATTGATACGGTTCATTTCTCGATTTTACAAGAAACCCTTTTCAGCATACAAATCGTTGTTTAACAGGACCACACACGTTTTTATCCAAGCGAGTATTGATGCATTTATGCGAATTCGTATTGTTTAGTTTGTGAGCCTTTTGCGTTTCAATTGGAATCTACTGCACGAAATAATTGAAGAGTATTATTGAGATGAAGAGTCGACGTTAGTTTGAGGGTAATGCCCTAATGCGCAGGGGCCTTACCCACAGTACCCATCACCATTGATACTATAAATAAATAAATATCTTAGGACAACTCACACACGGCCATCTGACTCCAAACTAAGCGTTAGCTTGTGCTATGGTGATCAGACAACTGTTAAACATACATATATATATTAAATACATACTTAAATAGATATAATCACACACAGACACAGAACAAACATTCCTGCTCATCACAGAACAGTCAGTACTGGGTGTGAATCGAACCCAATATATCTAAGATATACACTACACGTAAGCTTATAATAATACTGCGCTTAGAGATGGTAATATGCCAATTCGAACGAAATCATAAAAAGGCTTGTTTATGCAAATACCCTTTAAAAAATCAGTGAGCCCTCTGATAGCGAGTTGTCGTCGTCGGCCATGAGCGTCACTAACAACTAACCACAAATTTCCAGGAATCGAACCTGGGCCACCGCACTGGAGACCTAAGTTCCCTACTCACCGTCTTCAACAATTACGTTACTTTAGTCGTGTATGCAACGAAACATGTATGTTTTCTGTAGTCTTGTGGCTTTTATGACGGTGAATGGGTATTTATGGAGTATGTATGACTAATCAGTAAGGTCAACGAATTAATTCATCGTAGTTGCAATATTGTCAGATTTATCTTCTATTATTTCTGCTCGCCGAGGGTCCATCACCATGGATAGTATACCCGTTATAATTACGTTTTGACGGTCGAGAAGTATAAAGTAGATTCTACTTAGTAGAATAATAGATGCATAACGCAAGTGTGTGTGTAATGCTGTGATGTTTTTATCTGGCCCTCCTCTAGAATTTCTTAAACTTTGTGGCCCCCCATT
>DWKC01001368.1:0-10214 GCA_018249195.1 Racta chiria
GTTTGTTTTTGTCTTTTCTATGTATATAGTTAGTTAGCTAGTTATTTGTATGCAATAAAATTTTCATTTTATGAGAACCATAAGTCATGTGGGTCTTTCTCAAGTAGGTACGGCTAGGCCACGCTGCCCCACTGCTATCGTTAAATTATTCCGAACACGTCTGGATTACCATATTATTGACTTATTGCGATGTAAAAATGTAATATATTTTTATGTTTCAAATTAAAATATTCATGTTTTCATTTATATTGAATACGATCTCGATAAAAATTTAAGCTGTCATACGTTTATTTTGCAGGTGAGTGCGTTGCCGGCATCATATCACAGAATATTAAATGAACCCTGTATTTTCCTTTGTCATAATAATTGGTTGGAAAAACTCAACAATGGAATCGTTTTACGACAGTACCCGGGGTGCTTGATGGTTGGCACCCTCCCAACGGCTGCGGAGGAAATAACCTTTCATTTAGAATTTAATTCTGCTAATGGGCAACGTTTGTACTCTGACCTGTCAAACTTACTGGTTTAATGCTCACATTATTCACAAAACATACGAGCTTTGAATGGAAATTGTTCCGTTTACGAGGCACTACTACCGCATCACAATGCTCAATAAGTGTGTTATAGTTAATTTGAATCTTTGTAGTCTCTTTCTCCACGCGGGGCCATTATATCTTTATAAAAAATACTAGCTTCGAATGAAAATTGTTCTGTTTACGAGACACCACTAACGCATCACCGTGTTCAATAAGTGTGTTACAGCTAATTTGAATCTTGATTGTCTCCTCCTCCAATAAATTTGTATTAGTAGTACTTTAATGTTTAAATGTTACGTTTATCATCATATATATAATAAATCTGTAACTGATTGCAGTCTGTACATGGAATATATATGGGAGAAACTCATAGGGGGGTTTGTGGTATGAAAAAAAATACAAAACAACCAATTTTAGAATTTTTGTCTGTTTGTTTCTCTGTTTATCTGTTTGTTTGTGCCTTAATTCGCGCTAATCTCAGAAAAGGCTGATCCGATTTGAATCAGCGGATTTTCACTAATGTATTAGGCTAAACTTGGATTGAGACTTGGGGTATTTTTATTGAGACCAGTGCACAAATCCAATATATATGACAATTTAAAGAATTCCGTCTGTAAAAATTCCACGCGAACGGAGTCACAGGCACAGCTAGTTGTAAAGCTAGTTGTTTCCCGCTAAGTTACTTTTCTGGTGTGTTGCATTTCTTCCGTGTAAGAAATTTCTACTCATCTTGCTGCTGACGCTCGGCATACTCCATTCATTCGCAATTAATATGGTATCTAACGAGATATGTTCGTTACTCCCCGTGCCAAGTATGACAGTGCCGAGAAAATTTAAGCTTAAACTTACAAGCTTTTTCGCACTATATGCTTCCAGATATGCTTACCTTTCCCCTTATTCCAGCACAAAGCTAACATGGTGATTTATAAATCAGTTTGTAAAAATGAATTCGCAGCGCTACAAAATGTTTCAAATATACATTTCACTTTGGATTCCATGATAAAACAGAAGGTACTTATTTCTTTATATCACTGCAATTTTAAATTCTAAAAATGAAATTTGAGAATTTATTTTTTTCCAAGCGTTGTCGACGTGTCTTAAAGCTTGCAAAATAGAATTGAAGTTGAGTATAAACTGGTTTCAACTATACTGCGACTGACGAAAGCAAAACAAAAAATTTTTGACCCGTGCAATTATCGAGAGCCTGACTGACGACTGAAGAACTCTTAACCTGGAAATGGTTTAACACATTTATTCACAAACGTAACACTATCATAAGGAAAACTACATTTCTATCTTTACATACAGCTAATAAGTATGATATGATATATGAAAAAAAAGTTAATAAAAAATAACTTGTGGAAAACAATTGGATAGTTGACTTAAAGTTTGATTTTTTCATACCTTCACGTGTCATGAGATAAACGAGATTTACAGCCTACATGATGGACGGACGGATAGATGGACAACGTACTTATGCTTTAAGCTTAAAGAAAATTCTACCGGATTTTCAGTTTTGCAAACTACCATCCAAGAAACAACAAGTTTATAACATTTCTCATTTAATTTCTAATCAGTCTCAGAGATCAAAACCTCTTTTCGGGCCGAACACCTACTACAAGCGTTTATACCCCGGCGTCTTACGTCGGACCGAAGTTATTAACGAAGTTAAGCAACACCGGGCTCGGTCAGCAGGAGGATGGGTGACCGCTAGTGGCAAAATTCATGTACGCTTCCGTGCTTCGGAGGACACGTAAAGTGCTACCACTTTACGTCCCTTACGTCCCGGTGAATATCGTTAGGTAGCAATCGTTAAGCCATGTCGGACGCCTTCGGGCGGCATAAAAAATCCATTACTTGGGTTGGTCACTAACCCTTTCACCAGCCCGCACTGGAGCAGCGTGGTGGAGTATGCTCCAGACCTCCTCAGTCGTGAGGAGAGACCCGTGCTTATTAGTTTGCCATTAATGCATAGAAGCTATCACCTACTTACTACATTCAGCACAATTAATAATCAATAAGAAGCTAAAAAAAAATATACGAGTATATACCAAGAGTTTTGACAACTGGCAATATTTCATAACACCAGTCGTGTGCAACGTTTCGAAGCATTTGTTTTAAAATCGCAGCTACAGGAAACTACTTGCTGGTGAAATAGTGAGTCGTTAACGAAAATTCGTAAAAAGTTGACTGTTGAATCGATTAGTTGCTACGAATGCGCAACGTCGACTCAATTTAGGAACGTGGGTATAAACTTTAATAAAATCTGCTCTCTTTTCAAAGCAAAATAGGATACAAGGGAGATTAGCATGATTGACATTATGATTGACTGAAGTGCATGCATTGGTCTCGTATTTATATTTGTTTGTATATTAATTGTATGCACAGAGAGACTCGATTCGACTCGAGAGAGAGAGATGAGTATACTAGTGTTACGTAGATTCATCTGTTAATAGATTTAGAATCCCCCATTTATTTTTGTCAAATATGACATTTAAACCTCAGTGAATAAATCGCAAGACGACGTCCACGGAACCATCTGAATATTGCAAATTGTATCGTTCGATCTCCAAATGCACCGCTATATATTGTTGCTCCACACCGTTCCATCGCCAAATCCGATGCTGTGTAGGGTGTACGTGCCAAATTTTTCAAAATGACAGATCCATAAAATATCCTTGGAAATATTCTTACGGAGATGCAAGTAGGTCTGTAGCTTAGTAAAGGTTTTCCAAATGGATCGGAGTGGTATAGTGCTTCCGATCAGTGATATTATATAGCTACTAGAGGTACAGAAATTTTACGCTCTCAAAATACAAATAAAATCTGTTCCGCGAACACATCTATAGCATCCTACTTGTACGTAGACATTTATAAATTTGGTAAAGTTCAATATTGTAGAAAGGATAACACTTTTTTTTCTTTCAGTTCCAATGTAGATAAATTTTGTGCTTTGTTGTAGGTTTGTTGCCACTCACCTTTAGATTTTATACATACAAAAGGGTGTACCTCATTAGGTTACATCTCAGGGCATTCATACTTCACTACTATACTTAAAAAAGATAGTTTTAAAGGCCTAAACTAATTTGATATCTTCATCTGAATATCGATCAACAAACTCTTTGTTTACTAAGCTGATTGACTCACAGATTGATAAGTCCCACAGACTGTCAACTCCTTGTTTTACCACAGATTATGGAGTGTGGGAGGTACAGCAAAATAACCATTTTACAGTCGGGAGCCTCGTTTTATTAAAAAAAAAAATCATACGGGTCATTTCGGCTGCCCTCGGGTTAAACTGGTTGATGAAAATGGAGTGGGGGGAACGCTCTCCGAGGCCGGTCACCCTCTCAGGTCTTGTGTCCGGAACTCCGATCCCCGAAGCCCTGTAAGCTTTTTGTTATTATTTGAGAAATTACGATTTCACCTATTTTACCCTTGATATCTTCGGTGATGAAGTAAATGCCATGAAAGAGATAATTTACCATTTACCATGTTATTATTTAATAAAGTAATGTATAAAGACCATTACTGCGATTAATTCTGTTGAGGAAGCGAACCCGCTACCCGGAGAACTCCCTAACATGATCTAAATGACCAAATTTCTGAGAGTGAAAGTGACAGCTAGTGCTTAACGCTCTGATAGAACATGACATTTAAATGCTTCTGTGTCTATAGTTCTCGTATCAAGCGACCGAGTGCCACGCCGCCGCCGCTGCGAAAAGTGAGTCACTTTAGATTACACGTCAGTGCTTTGAATTGTTTTTAGCGCTGGTGTAGGCGTACTAGTGAGGTATCTACCTCGTTTTATAGTTTATTCTTGCTCTCGACGTCAACTTGAACACTCAACTGGAATGTCAAGCAGGAAAACTTTGTTGTTCGAGTTAATCGTACTTACATCAAAAGTTTGATGAAGGAAAACTACTTAGGTACACAAAACTTACGATAATCTCTCAGTGCCTTTCGTAAGTTATTTCTTGAACGATCCAAAAACGGGCGCGTGGGCGTATTGCGGATTGCCTTGGTACTTATGATCGGGAGTAGTCAAGCACTTAAATCCATATTTATATTGCAGACGTCTTCAGCTTGTGAGAATTTCACACCATTGATCATCGATTTTTATGAGATACTAATGTTTTGGGAAAAATAGTAGAGCTCGCCAGACGGGTTTCTTCAAATATTGATAATATACTACCAACTACATACTACTAACAGGCAACTGACTATTGTCGCCTCTAACCATAGTATCTACAAGTGCTATGGTCCGCCAGCGTGGCATCTATTTTAGTATTCTAAATTGATACGAGCGCTTGAATACGGCGCAACAATATAAAATAATTTTAAACTTTAAATAAACCATTGTTGTGAGTGTCCTGAGGAAGTTGTTATGTGAACGTATATGTGTCTGTATGTGTGTGTCTGGCAATCAGGTCATGAGCGAACAATAAATAGTGCGTTGGTAACAGGCTTGAGTTTCACTTGCCTCCTACACTAATGTCTAACTGAACGCCATCACAGTGTTGCTCGCCCCCGGTCTTCTGGAACAAATGATTTATTGGAGCAAATTGTATCGACATCATATACAGGCTATTGTGGTTTCCAGTTTTGGATAAGAAAAGAATCCTTGTCTCGTATGTTTTTTTAAAGAGTTTTTTATGTAGAGGGCACTTATAGTAGCGAGAGCTAGCTCCTAGCATCCTAAATACATATAAAATTTAGTGTTACCAATAAAATATCGGCTTGTATTGTGAGTGGAATGGATAACGCAAATAACCCACCTACAGGTAACAGCCATAATTCGAAAACAAATATTGATATAACTTTTCAGTCACAAGCACAGGAACCCTCATCAGGGTTTCTACCAACTAGCCTACAAACAAACTAGTCTAAAAAAGGGACATTCAGAAAAGAAAAATATAATCGATTTTCTTCACCAAATACGAACTGATTGAAGAATTACATTACACGCTTACAAAATCGCTCTTTTGCAAACACGACCAACTTTTACGACAATAGCCCGTCAGAGATTGATTCTCGAGGGACAGAGCCTCTTGGATATTCAAAATCGCTAACGCCAACCCAGTTTGCTGAAAGCCATTGAATTCTATTCGAAACAGATTTCACGGCTATCGTGCGACGTCACGCCGCCGGCAGATGGAATTGTTGCACGGAATATGCGTAGAGTGTGATAATGGATCGGCATATAACGGTCAAGAATGCCCTAGAAAGTGGTGCAGTTCAAAGGGTTTTATTTGTAACTAGTAATTTCTCTCGCTTCCCTTCGGTAAAGCTAACTGCCGTATACAGGTTTCTGTGAATTAACAATATTTTTTATGTGGGAACTGATTTATATAATACACACACTAAGACATTGATCCCAATTTACCATAATACATCAGTGAAAACCGCATCTAAATTGGATCAAGTTACAGATTTATTATATTTCATGATGATGATGGTTTCAAAATAACAGCGGCAGTAAGCTTGGAGTTTTCTCTATGCTGACTATGCCGCTTGCAGTTTTTTTTATATATATTTATTATTCATAAATATGGTACAGCATTTACAAAATTGTTTTTTCTCGCCAAACTGTAGATACAGTTTGTTGGTTTATGTTTCAGTGTTACACAGCAGTGTGACTCAGCGGGAATACCGCTTATTTGAATGTTTTGAATGTCCTACTATAGGGAAATATTAAATATTTTATACGGTGGGTTTTATAGATTTGCGTTCGTAGTCGGGCGTCTTGCGTCGATCCTAAGTGATTAACGAAGTTAAGCAACGGCGGGCGCGGGCGGTACGAGGATGGGTGGCTAGCGGCAAATATCATAAACTCTTCAATGCTTCGGAGAGCATGTAAAGCCGTCGGTCCCGGTTGATATCATTAGATAACAATGGTTAAGCCATACCGGAGGCCTTCGGTTGGCATAAAAAAACCGATACTTGGGTTGGCCACTAACCCCTTCACCAATCCGCATTGGAGCGTTTCCCAGGCCACCCAGTGATGAGGAGACACCCGTGCTCATTAGTGGGCCATTAAGGGGTTGAGGCCATAGACTGATAATTGCCTTCAAATGCTCGCTTATCTCGAGTGCTTCTCTGATCTATTTCTTCAGTTGAAGTTGAACCAAGTGATGCGTTTTTAGTTGGTTCACAAGTTGTTTCCTTAACTGGAATTTCAAGAGCGGGTGTTATCAGATCTAAGTAATTTGTCGACTATCTCCAGCATTGTAGATTGCAAGATCCTGTCATTGCCATAGTGGTACATATCTAGAAATTGGAAACAATATCGTAGAGTAGTCGAAAGCTTTCGTAAGGATCTTACAGGGCGTGACTTTCAATTTACAGTTTACGTATAGGAAATGTCCCGTATCCCTCATTACGCAAACCGCTCGTATCCTCGTATTCCTCGTACATGTCTGGGTAAACAATCTGTCACCACCTGTCGATAGTCTTCATGCGATCGATCGACGTGATACAGTTTAATAAACTTGCGCGTCGACCCCGTTCTCGTCTGATATTCGATCGCTGAACACGTGAACCAATGTTACATATGATTTTACGTACGGGGCTACGGTAAGTGTTGATGAGATCATTTTCCCAGCCCTAGATTAAATGAAACCAATGATGCTGCAAGATGCAATACTGTAACAAGATTTTAATTAAAAGCTGCTTGGAAATTAAGTACGTATGTATACTTTAATAAATTGTGAGTAGAAAATATACTGGCAAGTGGAGAATTTAGCGATTGTGCAGCAATTGTGCAGCAACTATAGTACAAGCTAGCGCTTAGTATGGGGTCAGATGGCCGGCCGTGTGTGCATTGTACAAAGATGTTTAATTGTGTGTATATTCGTATATTTCGTAATATCAACGAGTAAATAAAAAAAAAAAATGTAATATCCTTCACGAGGTTTAGGCGTATTTATCGCAGCATTTATTAGAAAAAAACTTGACCACACTTAAATTTTGATAACTTCTAGACATTTGCCTACTTGCTTCCATATTTTCCTGTGTCAATCGTCTCACCTGCATAATTATGTAAAACTCACCGGCCTCATAATGGTGGCACAGTGAACGAGAGACGTGCAAGCGTATGCACTCCTGAAGAATGTACATGCATATTCATGCCAGCGGCATACGCGGGAACAACGGGATTTGGGTCACTTTTGTTGGGCGCTGTTTTGTAAAGAATACGGGGTGGGTTTAAGTGTTATTTCGGCTTGAAGAAATTCTCTAGGTACCTTACAGAGCTTACGGACATATTAGATATTAACTTTTAGCAGTTTCTCCAGAGACGAGATGTATCTAAGCCGCTTCATCAGCATTTGCATAAATTCACCGTATTTACAATACAGAGGAAATTGTCGAAGGCATTATACATGCAAAATTATAGTAAATAGCTTAGCCAGATATCGCGAACACTTCTGCCGGCATGTAATACTTACAGTATTACACGGTTCGACAAATTGGATTCCTTTTACTAGATACATGAAAATCTATAGGCACAATAAAATGGTAGCCGATCGATATCTGTTCATGAACGAACGATGTTTGGGAGAGATGATTACTTTATTTATTACAATAACAATAATGATATTTTAGAATTTTTGTTGGTTTGTTTACTTGCGTGCGACTATTAGTATCTGCAACGGCTTTATCGATTCGAGTGCAGTTGTCATTGAAATTTAGTGGTAGCTCCAATTAACATTTTACCTAAATCGATTCACTAACAAAAAAGTAATGTCAGTGTTAAGACTTTGTGAAGCGAAGCGAGGGCAGTTACAAGTTTGAAAATATGTAGCTTGGGTATGTTGGGACGTTGAATACGGTCTATAGAACATCATTTTTATTGCATTGATTGAAGGCTTTTTTTTATGGTGTAAACAGGCAAACGGGCAGACGGGTCAAATGATGGTAAGCGATCACCACCGCCCATGGACACTAGCAACATCAGACTGGGGTGTTACTAACGCGTTGCCTACCAGGAAGGAAGTAATAGAGCCGTAGCTGGGGTGTTACTAACGCGTTGCCTACCAGGAAGGAAGTAATAGAGCCGTAGCTGGGGTGCTACTAACGCGTTGCCTATCAGGAAGGAAGTAATAGAGCCGTACGCGCGAGGAAGACAAAGAAAGAAGGGACGCAATACATCGATGAAGCAACCTGAATCAATAACGTTAATCTCTCTGCGTCATATCTGGAATGTTTATAATTGTGTAATGTTGTTCTATTTGTTTCAGGAACTTGCCGTGTGTCTGGCATAACAGTGGTAAGTTGACCACTCTGTCTCTGATCCACTTTATAAGTAGGGGAGATGCTATGACAAAAAAAAATCTACCACTATTTTTCCATGATAGATATATGTGTATATGCATGCCAAACGACAGCTTTGTAGCTCTAAGCGCAGAGAGCGCTAGAATGCGGACAGACGGACGGACATATATTGCGAAGCCCTAAAAATAATAGTTTGGTCACTGTTATTCGACTGCTACAGCAATGTGGATCAAAGATATGTCGAGGAATTTATTTTTTCTTCGTTTCTTCTCTTAATCAGCCATAATAAAGCAAGCGTTTCCGAGACGGCGGTAGTTTTTAAATATTTGACGTTCATTAAGTGTATTGAAAATATATACGTGGGATTGGTTACAGATTTTTAAAATCAGTCACCAATTTTATAGGTATTTATTTTATTATTGCATAACAATCAAATTGTAGTAATTTTGACTTTTCATGTAATATTTTGTCTTTCATTAAGTGAGCTCGATGTTCCTATGATGAAATAATATATTATGATAATATATATGATGAAATAATATTTTGAATTGAATTGAACTGAATTGCCTATAGCTGAGCATTAGTCTTTCCTAGTATCTCAGGAGATCTAGTGCATATTCCGCCACGCAGGTCCAATGTGAATTGGTAGAGAGTTACGAGCTACGAACTACGCTTTCGGTGTAGCCAAAAATTCTTTAAAACAGGATAATTAGGTACACTTGTGGGTGGTGGTTATGTGATTGGCCGCAATAACAAGTACGGTCAGAAAGTAGATAGATTTGTGTCTAGAGACAAAAAATCTTTTACTTTCGTGCTTCAGAGGACACGTTAAACCATCGGTCCCGACTGTTGTTCTTAAATAGAACTGTTAGATCATTTGAGGCCAGCATTACTGTGTGACTTGGAATTGGATGGATGGAATGGAATTTGGAATGGATATTTTGAAATGGAAAACGTTACACATGATGGAATTTATTACTACATAAATCAAAATCGTTTATTTCGTCTTAGGAACTAAAAGTTCACATATCGAAAGTCAGGAAGTTAACAATACCAAGGCCCTACCTATATTAAAAATGAAATTAATAACAATAAATTATACAAAAAAAGAAAAGAAAACTCTATTATAGAGCCTAAGAGCGAAAGAAAAAAAAAGCTGGCAGAAAAAACTCCTGGTACTCTTTTACTTATGTACTCCCGGTACTCATAGCGAAACATAGCTATAAGGTCAAATTGTTACTAACGTTTACTGACACAAATATATGACATAAGCAGTGATAGACTAACGGTTTGAACGTTGGTCTCTCGAACGGGAGGTCCGGAGTTCAAATACTGCTGCGCGCACCTCTAATTTTCAAAGTGATGTGCGTTTCAGAAGTTAATTATCACTTGCTACGGTGAAGG
>DWKC01001369.1:0-10213 GCA_018249195.1 Racta chiria
CAATAAAATCAAGGAGTAAGGCAAAAGATATTAGAAGCCGTATACTGGTCTCACACGAGTCACTAGGGACTTGTCCGTTACGGAAACTCTATTAGACTTGCTCCCATACCGTCTATTGCAACTTGTTGTTGTTACTTTATGGACACTTTTTGTAAATTAATGTTTAACGAAATATAAATAGTTACGTTTACCTAATACGTGTTGCGGTGATGTACGACTGTGTGATTAGCAAATACCACGGCGCCGTGGTATAACTGTATGAAATATATATCTAAATAGCACACCAAGTAAAATAGTTATTCGATATTAGATTTAGTTATATGCTCACCGTATGTCCGAACTATGCGAACAGGTTCGTACTGAAAATCAGTGGTTGAGGCTGACTACCACGGTAAATCCTGAGCGCGACAGTAATATAGCGCTTTAATTGATAGTGTAGCTACATCATATTATGTATAACTGTGTTAGATAATTAATTAATTTATAATTTAAAGTCTACTACAATATTATTTTGCGCGCTTGAGAAAAAAACATCTTCTATAACAAAAACTTTTATTCAGCGATGATCTTTGTACATATCGATTTATGATAACTGTCATCTATACAATAACGTCATGGAATTCTTGAATTATGCTATAGATTTTTCTACATTCTTAATACTATTAACATAAAATTTATAATTCCTTGACGTGTAGCCTAGAAATTTGCCTTATTATAATTAATCACCCCAGACCAACGTGAACTCTTTTAATGGAAAATAAAAGTAAGTCAAGTGAGCAAATGTCGTCACTTTTGGCAGTATTATCCGTAAAATCTTCATCGGGATGTTAATAGCGACGTTTTATGTGTGGTATTCCTAATCTAAAGGTATCTTTTCACACTTGGCCAGAGGTCAAGTAAAAAGGAGTTTTAATGAAGTCTGCAAGAATTTGTTTGGTATCACAGTTAAAAAAAACACTTCAATATTAAACATATTTATTCTTTTTATGTGCGTACAAAGCTATTTAAAACAATTTCTGAGTTATCTTAAGAGTGATTTAAGCTCTTTACTTATTTAAGCTTCGATATATTTAATCTTTAATTCAGCAATAAAACTATTTTCACTCAGTTCGTATTCGTGAATTTCGCGAAATTTACTCGTAGATATAAATTAGATGTTGGAAAAAGGCACGTCATCGTTAGGAAACGTTGAGCGAAGGCCGAATTTAAACGGGCCATTAATTTATTAGTGTATACTTATAGCCGGTGATGTGCCAATTAAGTTTATCTATATTTATTGACGTAAAAGTAGCAATTTTTAATAAGCATACACTTTTTTTTTAGTTATTATTAACCAAGTGTTGTCCATATCGGAGCAAGGTGCCTTAAGAGACAATAGAAGCCTGTTTGCCTGAAGCCTGCTGGCTTGTTTCAGTGTTAGACTGTTTATAGGATATTTTCAAAAGTATTATCATATTTTAAAAAGATGCTTAGTATCCCTGTATCACGGGTAGCATGGAAAACACAAATTAAAGATCGGGATAAATAATATGTAAATTATTTATATTACTAACTAATTATTAATTAATTAACTAGTATCCATCCTTCTGTGAAGCCGACCTGGTTAGCCCTTTTGCTTTTGCTTGCATGTAGAAATTATTTCTTTATTTTATTATTGTAATAATGCTTAAGCAGCTTACGGTTTCATTCAGTCGGCGGATTTGGTTCAAAGGCTTAGGATAAATCACAGATTACGCCCGTAGCGTCGTTCATGGGAAGGCTAAAATTCAACATAATTTCAATAATATCTGAACCGTCAGGATTTGTCCTTGTGGTCTTGGATTAACATTTTTTTGTGTTTTAGGAATGTCTCCTAGAGGAGGTCTGTTATAGATAACAGACTTAAATTCCACAAATATTTATTCTACTCAGGTTTATATTTCAGATACATATATTATAATATAAAATTCCAATTCTTTTATTTTTCTTTACATATTGTGTAAAACTATAATTAACCGCTAATGGCAAAAATTTTGCCGCCGGGCGCGGTTGTTATCGTCAGATAGCAGTCGTTAAGCTATGTCGGGGGCCCTCAGTAAATCTAAAAAAACATTTTTTTGTCAAAAAGTGCCAATGTTTTGTTGAGAAGGAAAGGTCTATAAATATCTTTCCTTTTGGTTTCAATATTGGACAATAAGTTATTACAAAACTCACAGAACTTGTGAAAGAAGAATGCAGAAGAGTTTAAGGAGTTCTAAAAATATTTTAAAAAATATATTCAAATACATTTATTCCTTTTTTATTATACCACAGTATTGCATCTCCAATAAACTTGAGACACCAATAATCAGAATCGAAGCATTTCTAGCATCATCAAACGAAACTCGTCGAATTTCTAGCTGCAATTCCTTTATCCTTTTCAAAACGTGTTATCTGATTTGCGTCGCTAAGGAAAGAAGGGATTTACATTAAAAACTTTTCCTGCAAACATTAAATTAGCTTCCAGACTAATCAGCATTTCACCAGTACCACCGGCTAAAGAGCAGATAAGTAAGGACATAAACGTGGTTTTTTCTGCTGCATTGTCTTATGACAAGACTATCAAGTACCAGACTCTTGATAGCCAGCTTAAAATATGATGCTCAGATGCAGAAAGTTGAGGTAGTTACATGAAATATTATGTACGGTAACAATCAAGTCAGATATTACAAATTAAAACTGTTTTGAAGAAAACTGTTTCCAACCTCATTGTTCTAATTTATTAAATCTGAACTAATATAATTTATTAGGTAGGTAGCTTAGGTAACATACAGGGCGAGTCTTGATAAAGTGCATATAGGTAATTTTTTTTTTAAATCACGGCTTACTGAGTAAGGGTATTATATTGTTAATGGATATATTAATGACAAGGATGCTTGGAAACAACACACAGCCGCAGCCGGTTCCATTAAAATTGGTTCTTTTATAATAAATTTCGTACTTCTGTATTGTGTATTCTTTTGAAAATATGGGCTGAGGAGTTTCTTTCGCCGTTTCTTCTCTTTCACGCACCTTTCCGAAATTGTGGTAGATTCTAAATATGTAGCATTCATAAGTGTATTGATAATACCTACACGAAATAAATGATTATGATTTTGATTATATTATATAATATTTGATTATTATATAAATGTATATTTTTACATATTGAAAGTTACAGTTACATCTTTATTTTATCATCGTGGGCCACAAGGGTCAAAAGTTATAACAATTTGCGTACACGAGTACCTTAGTCGATTAAAAAAATTAAATAGCCATAAAATGTTAAAAATAATATTTTATTTTCCTATAATTATCATATTTATATATAATTAATTATAATTATAATTTTCGTCGATAATAATTGTTCTAGTTTCCTGTATTTTCTTAGGTGAACTTCATCAGGACATATATATCATATATTTATTTATTATTTATACAAATCTTAAACAATATTACAAGCTTAATCTAATGCGTTAGTGAAAGTAGAATATGTTAATAATATGTTATATATCACCACTGTATATTTTAAATTACTTATAATTAATAGATGGTGGTAAGTTAATTAGTACGGGAATACCTGGCTCATGAGTCGTTAAAATTCAGTGACATTGGTAAATATATGTTATATGCATTAATGTATATGTTCTTAAAAAAACATCAAACGAAAACTTACACATTTTGCAGAAATTGTTCAAAGTTGTTTATAATTTTCGATGCTGATTTCAAATACATACGTAGGTACTCACAAAGTTAGCGAACATATTAAATTGAACATATTTTCGCACCCTCTTAAAGGTCAAAGGGTAAAAGCAATAAACACTTACTAAAATACAGACAAACCTGTGATATTGCAATTGCGCGTCAATAACTTATGCCGAAAGAGTAATGGAATACGGTGTAATATTATTTACATTCTACGCAATATTGACGAAGCGAGTTATCGAAAAATTCGATAAATATCAAATTTCGTTTCACTGAACTAGAAAATATACGAAAATTATAATATGATGTGTTCGTGACATTAACAGACAGTAAAAGCCAACGACTCCTTTTTAAGTAACGACTGCCGCTTATGTACGTGGAGGTACAACACCAACGTAATGCCAATACACTGCTGGCCCAAAACAAGAAAACTCAAGTTTCTTAGTGTTTTTTTAGTGTTCAGCTAACGCTGTGAAAAATTCAAGGACTTAGGTTAAGTCAATCAAGAAATTAAAAAAAAAATGCCGAGTAGTTTTACTAGGAAATGAATCAAAACCTGTATAGTGCTTCCCGTTGACGTACAATCATAAGAATTGTCAAAAAGTAACATATAGCTTATGACACAAATAAAGAAAATGTCCAAAAACCGTCCAAAAAGTTACATGACAAAAATTATGCGTAAATATTAATGTTCATGGGCGGATTCAACTTGCGCTTGGGAAATTTTTAACGAGCTCTAGCTGCTTTATAGTCTGTACAGCACCATGTGTCTGGTAAGGTAATTTTTGACTAAAATGAATTCCACCATTTACACTTTTAGGAGAATTATGACACTCTTGGCATGTCTTCTTTTAGTATTGTAGTATAGTATTGTTATATTTGACTTTCGCAAAAAATAATATAAGTCTGAAGTTAATAATAATTTTGATAATGGCCGCCTCAATAGCCGATCTTAGACGGCTTAGCAAGAACTTACTTCATAGCAAAGCGTGGCGTCCTGCGAGCAGGTTATTTTCATATACACCTAAATGTCACGATGGGTACTCGGATTTCCCGTAGGTCAGAAGTAGCTACATACATTGGTGAATCTCCACGCTCGCATTCCTTTATCCATCATTGAATCGGTCAAATGTCAACATATACGAGTAGGTTTTGTGGAATGAATTTGGTCTCCCGAGGACATTTAATGTTATCGTACATGCAAATGTAAGCGATAATATATTATTTTAAGAAGCACATGTTTGCAGGATAATCAATGCAAATGGTTAGTATTATGCAACACTTCAAATATCATTTGGATATTTAAATTAACAAAGTAATTAAGTTTTTTGATTCCGATTAATAAAATTACTCAGTAAAAGTATATATATATATATTATTAGAATTTTACATTGATATGGCTTCGAATCTGTCCCAATGGCGCGGGTAGAGACCCGTAACCCCAGGGATACTCCATACATGCAGACCTAAGCTACCTCATAGCTAAGGAGGCGTATGGCATGCTTCCCAGCGCAGCTACATTGCGAATAGGATTAATTTATCGGTATTATTTTTTGTATAAAATATTTAATTTACAATATGAATGCCCTTATGTACGAAAGTAAGGTTTTAAAAGCTATTACTTAAATTATACAAGGATCACAAGCTAAATAAATTATTTAAAGCAATCTCAATTCTAAAAAAAACCTTGCACTTCTATGACCATACGTTGAAGAAGAAATATATAAAGGTATTCTTATTTTCGCACGAAACTTTAAAAAAGTACCAGGTATTTGCATTATGCTATATTTAAAACAAAAGCATATATTTACTTAGTTCTTAACTCGTTTTAAGCGAATGCATCTACCTTTTCTTACCTACGTAAGTTTTATTTATTACTGAATTACTCGGTATGCACGCCATAAAAGTAATCCTATATTAAAATCCTTTTCGACGTAGAACAGAAAATATTTCTGAATTCATTATTGAGGCACGTGACTACGATTTGGAGTATAAACAAATACATGTTTTGTATTTATAAAAAGTATAGTATATATCTATGTAGGTATAAAAAGTAGTAACCACGATGAACTTTCGTGTTAAAAGTTGTTATGTGCACAGCACAGACCCTTAATACTAAAATACTACAATTTTTCATGGGTAAAAATACTTATTACGGCAAGAATACTTTCTTATGGACACACTACTACATTATTAAGTACTACTGTACATAAAATATTAATAAATTTATTTAGGGTACCTCTCCAACTGGTAGAATGGGTATGATTATATTTCTCATCTACCCCGATGAATAACTTGTTGTCGGGTATCATTGAATAAGTTGTTTAAAGAAAATGGGGGTCTGGGAAGACCATTTAGATTAGAGATCCGTTTGCGAGATATTAAGCTTTAAAGAGATCATTTTTGTTAGGGCCATGTGTCAGCTAAACTGGCTGGTTGTAAAAATCTGAGGAAACTCATGATAGACTTAAGATACTTGTACTCAACTTGCAACAGGTCATCATGTTTATTTTATCAGTATTTTTTATTAAGTAGGTAATAACATTACCTGTAGGTAGTGTACTACTTTTGCCTACCATAGTAACTAGTGATAAAAAAAATAGAATTCGTATGTATTCAATTTATGATCAACAAAATAATTAATAATTAATAAAAACAACTCGACTGGCCTGTTGGTCTAGTGGTTAGTAAACGTGACTGCTAAGACAGAGGTTGTGGGTTCGACTCCTACCCAGGACAAACTCTTCTGTGATGAATAGGAATGTTTGTTCTGTGTGTCTGGGTGTAATTATATCTATCTATGTATGTATTTAAAAATATCTATGTAGGTTTATCAATTGTCTGATCACCATAGTACAAGCTAATGCTTAGTTTGGGGTAGGATGGCTTGTGTGAGTTGTCCTAACATATTTATATTATATTATTATAATTTGTGACAGAAATTGTTGAGTATATCGCAAGTAAGAGTAGGACGGATATTTTCAGAATTGAAGTTGTCAGTTGATTAGACTTCATAAATTAGTCACTGTTATGCTTAGTTGTCACTAATGTGTTTCGTTTTTTTGCATGACTCAGAATTACTCATGCAGTCCAGTCCTGTTTTTATTACAGAGCTTCAATATTGGTAAAATAAGTTAATGTATATTCGTGACTAACAGTTTTCGGCAATGTTCAATGCAATGGTGGATTTACCAAGAGGTTGAGTAGGCTGGAGCCTAGGGCGGCATCGTAGGGGCGGCAAATTTGCAAAAAATATTTTATGCTTTACCCCTCACTTAATGGTATGATTCTGCATAGATTAACTTAGAAATATGCCTAAAAGGATTTTTCGAAATAGATGGAATAATGCAGGAACTAAGAACTGTAGAGGTAGGGATTGCAAAAACCTAATAGCCTACCACTTGCATTAACAACCCTAAAAGTAAGGGCGGCAAAAACTTACCATTCTATACCTTGAAATGTGTAAATCCGCCACTGGATCGATGTATCTTTCAAACAATTTAAAAAAGCAATGACTCTTATTGTATGATACATTTTAAATTTAGTTAATTTAACCTTTATACATATTTAATGCTCATCTTTCTGGAGTTCATTATTATAAGTGTAATCATGAAAATATTATAGCTAAAAAGTTTATTTGTCGTTAATTGAGGATCTTATTGTTATTTTACAATGAACGCAGTTATGGATTGTTGCATACCAACCACACTATAGATACATGCAAATTTAATATTTATGACAAATATTTTATTCAAATTGTTGGCTAATATTAAATGAAAATAGTTCAATGTCACTGTTCATATTAAAATATAGTAAAATTATGTAATAAAGACATGTAAATGGCTGAAGATACAAACTATATCGCATTGAACTTACGACATTTCGCTCTCATTCATAATTCATTCATACGTTCTTGAAGTGCGTAAAATCTTTTACTAATCATAAATAACTTGTGGTGCTATTTTGTATCTCAATTGTGTTGAAGTTTTAAGAACTTTATTTTAACTAAAGCTATTTGTGTGAAATTCAATCAATATTGACCTCACAGGTGTTTTAAGTATTTATATTTTCCTTTTCTAAAACAAGATCTAAAATTTAAAAGTAGTACCATCTTCAAATTTTACCTTAAATAATAACGCGCGCCTAATATCATCAATCAATATTACGTAACTATAGCTTAAATATATATTACAATATTTTTTAAATAAAACAAGCTTCAAGAATTTATGTTGTAATAAATAAAATAAACTTAACGATGCAATAAAAGCTAAAAATAAAACATAACTGAAAAAAGAAACATGATAATTTATAATTTATTAAAATTTTCGAAACTCCTCTTCTTTCGCAACTTATTATAAGGAAAAAGAATCCAGACGATGTAACAAGCAAAATAAAAATCAAATCAAAGCATATAGCAAACTTACAAGCGAGAAAGTGCCGTGAAAGCTATCCTTCGTGTTGTCCAGGACGAAAACATGAATTAAAAGTGTTGAACTTACTGGATTTAGGAGCGCGGCGCGATGCTGAGCCGGCGGGCAGTCAGAGGCACATAGTACGGTAAGGGCAGGGAGCCACGAAGTTCGGTGTTGGATTTGTTGTGGGGTCGAGCACGGCGGACGAGGCGATGAGCGGAGCGCGCGACAACACGTGCGGTCGGCGCGGTGGCGGGCAGCGACTGGCGCCTGACGCGCGGGTCGCGACGCGCCGACCCGGCGCACGGCGCAGCCCGCCCACGGCTGGGTGGCCGTCGTCACGCCACTTACCCCACAATTTATACGTGAAATAATACCACTAGAAATTATTTCCCACCTAAAATTACAAATAGCAGTTTTACGTTTGTCGGAATCTCGATTACTTTTGCTTATTTATAATAGAAAAACAAATGTTTTCACATGCTTCTCAGCAGTAGCGCTGCCGCTGCGGTAGTTGCTTGCGTAGGCGGGGATGAAGTGTCAAAGGTGATATTTACGCGTATTCGCCATTACATATGTCATGCGTCTAATTTGTTTTTTTTAAAAGCGTTTTGATAGTAAATATTTAAACAGAAGTTTTTGCTATATATATATTGGTGAATTATTTCGGCTAGATTATATTTTATATTAAAGTAGCTAGTAACACGTGAAATATGAAGAAAAAAGTGTATAGGGTTTTTTTTCGTTCTCTGTAAATTATTTTTTATAATATATCCAGATACTTATAAATTCGGCCTCATGAGCTTTAGACTTTGGAAGACGGCGATGTAAAAAATATCTAACGATTTTTTTGTCTCTATAACTTCTATTATGATAGAGGCACGATATCACCTTACAATAAACTTACCCATAAGACCTCATGAAAAACTAATATGACGTCACCATTTTCGCAGAACCCTCCCACGCGTGCTGAATGACGAGGCAAGCTAAAAACTTTGGTCATCGTCTTGTCGATTCCAGTCGCCGATACACTACTTATACTTTGTATTTCCAAATTCGCTAGACTGAAATTATGGTCACGATAATGTCAAAGTAACTTCTTCTAAGAAATATATTATACGCAAGTTTACAATTTATTGAGTTACTCTTAAGCAACCTTGATTAAAATTCAATACTTGTTGACTCTCGACACCGACCTTATCTTTGTGCTTTGGTTATAAGAACCGGTAAATGATCCAAATAGAATTATAAGCTTCCTCAGAAATATCTACTGAAGATAAATATAATGATCCTGTATAGAGTGAACATAACTTTTGGCCGTGTTGGGGCGGCCTAGAATACCAACTCCAACCCAATGCTGGTAGACCAGGGCAGTTGTAGGAGCCAACAGAAGTCATCCTTGGTGTTAGAATTTCGCGGAAGGATCTTATCGCTTCTTAATTATCTTTTTATGATCCACCACCCTATTGATTGAGTCAGCCGCTATACAATTCGTCGTGTTCCGGCCGGGAGCTGTAGAGCCAGTTCTCCTCTTTTTCTCCCCGTCCTTTAGTCATTCGTATTTTCTATCTCCCGTCCTGAAGCGGTATGTTGTTGGTGTGTCTGGGTTCAATTATGACGTTATTGATTTCGCTTGCTTTAGCGATGTACTGCTTCCCTTATTTCTTTATCTTCCCCGCGCGTGCGCTTCTATCAATTCCGTCCTGTCAGACGACGCGTGACACCTTAGCCTGGTGTTGCTGATGAAAGTGGACAGAATTGATCACTTACCATCAGGTGATCCATCTGCTCGTGTTTGTCTGCTTATAAAGTAAAAAATAAACCTTTCGTTTTATTCATATAATTTTACATAGCTTTTGAATACATCGAAGTTGTGCTTTAAGTACAGAGGAATATCTTTTAGATTATAGAAAACAAAGAAAACATATCTAGGTAATGTACAATATTTTAAATTGCTACTGGAAAAAAATGGACGATTGAGAGCGACGTTATAGTATGTAAAAAAAATAATACTTCAGGCTATTGTATTTACATTTTCGAAATAGGAAAAAACAATTGAACTCGCGCCTCTGTTACCGACACCTTTGTGTATACGTAAG
>DWKC01001370.1:0-10207 GCA_018249195.1 Racta chiria
CCTACCCTAACCTAACCTAGCCTTTCCTAGCCTAAGCAAGCAGAAGCCGGCATACCCGATCGAACCTGCTCACTGGCGTTCAGACCTGTGCTATTCCGAACTGTTGCGACTGTGGACAACCCCCACCCCCCCCATCCTACGCTGTACTCAACCATTCTAGTGAGTAGTGAGTCGTTACGGCAGACAGTATCACAACACTCATTACCGTCATTAGCACCGTAAACAAATCTATTGTTACCGCCGTAGCCGCCATTACCCGCCATTGGCCGCTATTGCCCGCCATTGGCCGCTATTGCCCGCCACACGCGACTACACGAATACACACTAAACGAATTATACGCTTCTTTGTCGCTGCTAGGGTTGTACAACACCTAAGACATAGCTTGTTTGACGCCTCATGTAATATTATTATATTCTACTACAAACTAATACAAACAAAAATAATACTAATACAAAACAAAATAATTTTGTAAAAGCGCGGGGGAGCTAAGAGAGGCGGGGGAGCGTCTTACAATGCCGTGATTTGTTGATTCAAAATTGCGCCATAATTATCACACATAATTATCACATAATATTGTTATGTACGGTGTCTAATATGAGGTTGATTAATCTAATGTGTTGCCAGGAAGAGTTCCTCTAGATACGGAGTCTAGTAGTTTATGTAGCCGATGTTCATTACCAAGTCGTAATCGTAATTAGCCCACATACGAGCATAAGTAACCAGTACGTTCTTGGCCTCCTACGCGTGAAATGTGTTTCAGATGTGAATCTATATCTTTACTTATATTATAAATGCGAAATTAACTCTATTTTTGATGAAATTTGGTACAGAGCTTGAGAAAAGACCTGTTCTTGATTTTCGAAAAACTCAAGATTCGAAAAAACTTGAAGGGGTTGAAGTAGGCGATGAAAGTTTCTATAGAAGTTCGTTAATATCAAAGATAAAACCATTAACTTTGTTTAAAGGCATTAGTTAAGAAATAAATAAAAATATGTTCTAGCCTTTATGGAAATTTCGATGTGTGGTGGGGGTAAAATAAGGGATGACAGTTCGTATGGGAGTGTCTCATTCATCATAGAACAAATAGACGACCACAGCAAACTATATTGACATAAAAAAAATATTCCAATGTTTCCAACAATACATACACTGTTATTCATTATTTTAATCAAAGTGTTACATTTTCACTCATGACAAAATAAACCATTGAAAATACTGAATAACTTGTGACAACCCTAAATATAACCGTAACGGAATGTGGCGGAACATTCTTTTGTCCTCACAAACATTTATAATTAACCAGTTGTTGTGTTATTGCAGCTCTTAGCTTACACTACACACATTAGACACAATAGGTAACGTGAAAGGCTGTTATGATTTCTTCTAAAATATATCTAAATATCTTTGGACAACTCACACACGGCCATCTAATCCCAATTTAATTGTTAGCTTGTGCTATGGTGATCAGACAACTGATAAACATACACATATTTTTAAATACATACTAAAATAGATATAATTACAATTAGACACACATAACTTACATTCCTGCTCATCACAGAAAAGTTTATCCTGGGTGGGAATCGAACCCACGACCTCCGGCTCGGCAGTCTCGGCAGCACTAACCACTAGACCAACAAGCCAGTCAATATATTGAAATTATTTTTGTGATAGTGAGCACTGTTTGTATGAATAATTTCTGTCGGCGGCTATTTTAATACACTTATGAACGTCAAAGATTATGAATCCACCACCGTTTCGGAAAGATGTCATAATAAAGAGAAGAAACGGCGAAAGAAACTCCTCAGTACATCTTTTGAAATGGTACCTACATTAAATACGACCTTTTTAGAATAAAACTCGAATGGAACTATCTGCAGATGTCACTTATATCCAAGCGCCTTTGTCTGTGCATTAGAATATTTTTTCAGAATTTTGATGACGGGTACTCAATTGTCTATCTGTCTGACCGAGCAAACTCGTGAACGGATTTCGACAAAACTTGGTAAATTTATATTTAGGATACATTTTTCTCGAATAAACTTTCTTGACTTGACGGGCCCATCTACCCTTGATTTTCTTAATTCTTTTTTTTAATGGAAATTGCCCATAAACAAGCAGATGAACCACATAGTGGAACCACACTCATCTTATTTATGTATATTAACTATTAGGTACACACACAAGTGTATACAATTTGTACCAACTAATATTATTATTCTACTTACATCAGTTGCTCTTTAAATACCGCCTTCGCTGCCTGATTGTTTTTCTTAAAGGCTGGCGGGCAGAGAATGCTTTACGCGTTAAGCCCACAATTGTACCACTACATCGATTATAATAAAGTTATAAATAAATAAATAAATAGTGGTAAATGGTCAACATTACTCATTCTGATGTATGTTAGTGATGCAACACTTAAAGGTATCGCCGATGCGTTGCTGAAACCAAGTAAGTAGGGCAGTACTGTCTCCTCTAACCATAACACGGCGTTTAGTAGGTAACCAAACGGGTTTCTCTGGATATAACAATACCAGTAGTAATATTATAATAATTTAGCTGAAGCCCTACTACCAAGCACTTGTCCTATGCCACCCTGGTCTGCCATTATGGGATTGGGGTGAAAATCTAATGGAATAAATGAATGTTGAATTTGAATAATATTCTGAGCCGCCCCAAAACCACAGTAGATGATACCAGGCGAACATACAACAGAAGTGTCAAATCAAGCTAAATCAAAATCATTTATTTCGTCATCGGAACCAATAGCTCACTTAACGAAAGTAAAATCATATCATCATACATATAATAAATCTGTAACTGATCGTTGTCTGTACATAGAAGGGGGGTTTGTAGTAAGGATAGAACTCAAAACGACACTTAAGGGTATTATTTTTATTCAAATCGATATGCACAAATAATGAAATAATAAATTATGTATATGTTAAAGGATTCACTCAATACAAATTCCAAACGATCGGAGTCGCGGGTTAATAGATAATAATAGTAGCGGGGTAGTAGATAATAATTCCAAGTCCCTATCTGAATTCTATAATTATTAATAATTATAATAAATATAATTAAACCTTAAAAAACAATCCTATGAATATAGCCTTAATGTCTAACCTAACTGCCATCGGCTTTATATAAACGACACAAAGTTACGACGCCGAAAGTGGGCCGGTAGAAAAAAACTCCCGGTACTCTATAATGTTTAATATTAATTCTAACAATTTAATGTCAATACTCAATATATCGGCCATTTCAGGCTCGGGCGTCCCCGGCAAGCGGGTGGGGTACATGCCGCAGGAGATAGCTCTGTACGGCGAGTTCACCATCAAGGAGACGATGATGTACTTCGGATGGATCTTCGGCATGGAGACCAAGGAGATCAACGACCGTCTCCGGTTCCTGCTCGACTTCCTCGACCTGCCGAGCGAGAACAGAATGGTTAAGAATCTCAGGTAAGATATTTTTGGATTTTTCTACATTTGAACTGCGTTTCTTAAAACTTGTAGTTCTTCTTCTAAGTCGTTCACTCTTGCCAGAGTGGTCGTGGTCGTTTATTGGTCGATTGCTGCGTCACCGCTCCTCTAGCGATGCTTCGCCGTGCAGTTCTACTTTTGGCGGAGTGAGAACAGTCATTAATGTTAGAGTTACCGATTTAATGAGATCTGTCCACCGTGTTTGAAAGCGCCCATGCGATCTTTTGCCCTCAACTGCACCCTGCACTACCAACCGTTCCATAGAAACCTCATTACGAGTGAAATGCCCGAAGATCTTGAGGATTCGGAGTTGTACATTTGACGACATTGAAAATTACTTGTAATAGTTTTATGATTTTTCTGTAAATTTTGATAATTTACCTAATAGGTATTTTTAAGGACAGGGATTTTCAAAAGGCCTTTTGAGAATACAAATTTTCCTTTTTATTCGGACTTGATACGGCTGCTTTTGAGTTGTCTGTTTTGATTAAGATTTATTCGTCGGGTTTAAAAAAAGCATGTATTTTGTTTTATATTTCAGTGGCAATCATTATCCCATTAAAATTATTTTAAAATTGGCATTTGTCTCTGAAAGGAACTAAATCTTCGATATCAATCCACCCGATTAGTGACTGTTACTGACTGACAGATAACTCGATCTGAATCAGTGGATCCGGAAGTAGTACAAGTGTATTTTATATAGTGCAGGGATACACTGATAGATTGTTTTCGGAAATTCACGTTTGTCATTTGTTTCTATATCCTCTCTATCATATATTTATATTTTAGTATAGGAGTATATTTGTGTGGACGAAGTCAGCGGCAGGCTCGTGGGTACATGTAATGAATCACTTATATAAAACATGAAACATGAGTATGTATTGTATGTATGTGACGGCGTGTACACAAGGAAGCTACGACACTGCGCAGAGCAAATACTGTGGGTTTGTGCCAATATCCTGTACATTTAAATTAAATATACATTGTTGTAAACCAAACTTGTATACTCGGCATACCTTGTATGGTTTACGAAGACATACTCATTCTGAGAAAATCAAGTTGATCGTAATTACAAAAATCTACGTACGAAATCGCCACATTTTACACACTCTTCACGCAGTTGTGTAGTGCGTCGGATACGCACTAATTTGTACGTTAAAAAATCACGCATTCTTCTTTATGTTACTAGTGCAATTAATATGTATTTATGACTACTACTGCACTATAAATATTACCCGAAGCTTATTACAAATATAATGGCACGTCATACAGAGAAACATTCAGACGAATGATAAGCTCATAATAATAAGATGAAAAATTGTAATGACCAGGCATATTGTACCTTCATGTTTAGTTTTAATCCGCTTTGTTTTTTTCCATTGATAATATAATTACAGGCTTACAGGGTACTCATACACTCAGCAACAACCTTGTAGTAATAAGCAAGCTTGGATTTTTTTTTTATTAAAAGTTGATGCGTTTCGAACCAGGGAACAAATCTAATCTTGTATATCGGCAGAAGAACTTTAACTTTAACTCAAGGATATTGAAATGTCTACTCGTCAACCTTAATCAACTGATATTTTAAAAACTTTCCCTTACTCTGTGACTGACAGACAACGCACAACCGGAAATACTGAACGCAAGAAGCTAAAAGGCATGTAAAAATTACCGAATTTCACGCGCGCAGCTCGTACATATACAAAAAAAAACTTCAATTACAAATCAAAAAACAATATCTAATTATTATTATAATATAAAATGTGTCTGTAGTATTAATAATTGTAGTGTATTAATAATTATAGGTTCTTAGACAAATCAATTGAATAAACTTCATAATGTGACCACGCGTGTTACGCATGTTACGATAACGTGATTTAGTTTTTAGATCGTAATTGTTAAAATTAATTGATTTTAACATTATTTCATGTATTTGATTCCTTCAGCCTTGATTCGGATACATTTAAGCAGATTTTGAATGATTATTGGATTTAATTTGTTTAGAGTTAATCCGCAATTTTCCACTTACAGTCACGAAATAGATTGTTTGCGCTGTTGAATCACTGCCTTTAGGGTTTTAAGCGTAAGCTGACGGGCCTCTTCGTCCGTCTCTCCATCTGTCCATCAGTCAAGGACTATTAGAGAAAATACTATCACTTAAACCGCAAAAGATAAATCTGCAATACTATTTCGTATAAACTTTTGGTATTTTTTTCTGAATATGTATTACTGTAGTCGCTGAAATTACCAATATTAAAAAAGGGTTCTCTTACAAATAAACTTATTTTTCTCGTAAATAATGCACGGCGAGAAGAAACCCTTCGTGTGCTGGTCAGACTTACACTTAGCCGATTGTATTTGTTACTTTATAATAATCATGTCGCGACCACACCGACGAGTGTGGTTATTTAGCACCTGGTTCATGATGCATGTTTTCTTTGAATTTATGTGATAAGTAACTATTTGTATGTCGCGTAGTTGACACGTGTTCTCGTAATGAGTCAAGGTTTAAAATAAAAATAAAATCTGCCAATTGTTAGAACCCCGCAGGAAGGGGTTCCCCACACGTTCAGCGTTATTCCCCAGTAAATATTTCACAGTGAGACTGAACCCTACGTGTGGCTATCACTCACATTTGACCGATTTTATATAAATTTAAATTTGGAATACATAGTTTAATAGTTCCCCGTACTATATGTTTAAGGAATCAGTGTATAAAGATTTGTGTTTTTATTTCACTAACTTATCTACTATACTGAGTGAACCGAATCTTACAAAACATTAGGATAATTGACCTTATAATATACACTCGCAAGTCATACCGTCTTAAAGTTGTGATATACATATATGATAGGGCGCAATTTTGAATCGACCAATCACGGTGCACTTGACTTTACCGCTTCCTTTACCTCCCCGCTTTTACTGAATTGTTTGGTAGTAGAATGTGTTACACGCGGCGTCTGGGGGATATTTGGTCGTTCTGTTGTAACCGCACCCCAGACCGCGTGGTGTGTCAGTCGGTCACCGTTAGCGTTTTAATAAAAATACATAATAACAAATAAGAGTTTTTCAGTGTTGTAAATATTCACAGTAATAACTGAAATTTTCATTGTTATTTCAATAGTCTGATGAAGGTCAGGAAGGTTCTCACGCTCAAACGCAGCTTCACGTAAAAACTATGAAAGATGATATTTTCCGTTCCTCATTTAAATGTAATTCCTGAGGGCCGATTCTGCTAATTTAGAACCGTTTTAATAGAGTCTCGACTGTATCGCAGCAGAATAGTTTCACACATTTGGTGTTCTGTTAAACAATGCCATTACCATCCAATCACCATTGGTCAATTACGTATTGGTAGGCGACATTAGGCGCTTGGTTTACATTACTTTATTAATTAATGTCTCGTTTATCTTGTAGTTTTGGATTATGAAATTTTGTGGTTTACTCGAAAACACAAAAAAAAATACAAAAAATACAAATTACATTATTCTACTGTGTGTTCTCAATGATAACTGAATCTCAATTGAGTCTCTAATGAATCGTTATTTTCTATCATTTAGCAGAATTGTCCCAAGGTCGCTCTCAATGGCCTATTCAGATTTCAAGGCCTCTTCCTATTTATTTTTATGATAAGTAGTTTATTATAATTAATTTTAATTATAAGCATCTTTTGAAGTGAAACTTATTTAGAATCGCTGTAGTCTGTAACTCGATGTTACGAGGAAAACTAACGACAAAGAAACCCTATACAAACAATGTCAACAGCGTGATTCTGAATGATCATACAACGCCACCTGTTCCGCCACGAGTATAGTTCAGTCGTTACAACAAAAGATAATAGTCGATACCTCAGATAATCACTGATCAACTCAGTTCGCAGTACTTTAGTTCAAGTTCAAATTTAAGCACTAAATAGTACCTATTTAAAATTGTATAATCAATGAATGTCATTTCTATTTTACACAGTATCTTACTTCTGTTATACATTCATATCATTCCCTTGTAGGTTACGTTACGTTTACGCACACACACATATAGGCTGTATAAAAATGTTGGCATGGAGAAGAAGCGTCACAAAACTTAAACCAGTGATCTGTCTTCTTCATGTGACCTTAAAACTATCCTACCGCCGATCGCGGGATGGAAGACAATTAGGTATTTAGGGTAAGGGCCGTGGTAACTACATCGGTAGGGCCCTCTTCTAATATCCACTGGTTATGTTCTATAACTGAGTGGTCTAATCACTTAATTCTTGTACGATGGGATCCTTCTGTACTCACGACTCTCACCGACTGTTCCCATCGTGTCACAATATTGTTACGCCACTGCTTAAGGACAATTTTTATGCCACGAATAAATAATTACTTTTACATCATCCACCATCTCAGTAATTAAAAAATTTGTTCTTAAACAATCATTAGACCAAACTATAAGGAAAATACAACAGAAAGGAATCAAGTAGACTCGTTAGTGTAGTTGAAGTGGGTGAAGGTGTTTGTTAGTCATCTCTACAACTAGTAATTAGTGAGTGAATGATTGCTTCATTACATCTGCGTCACTTTGAATAATTTATGAAAGCTTTGTAGTAGGTATAACGGGGTTCCACCCTCCGATCCTAGATTAACTTTTAAGCAATTTGGATTACTTTCTTTAAAAGGCATTTACAAATGTATAAATATGGATGGAAGAAGGGGACGAGGATGGCCAAAGAAAAGATTGATGGATTGTGTTAGAGATGATGTGAACGTTAGTTGTATTAAAAGTTTACTAGCTGAGCCAGCATGTGTTCTGAAATACCCAAAATGGAGGGTGGTTTCTGCCTCCTTCTCTTTCTACCCTTCTGGGTGAAAATTTGGGGTATTAAGTATTTTTTCATGTCGAATCTACAAAAAATATTTCCAAACAATAAAAAATCTGGGTAGGGCCTCCCATATCACCCAAAGTTATAAAAAATAGCATACGACTTAGCATACAGCCTAACAAATATACAAAATTTTCGAACGACTTCGACCACCAACACTGTGATAGATTTTCATTTAATAGATATTATTAAATTAATAACCTTTTTACGCACTTGCAACATCGTACCTCCGCCTTAATGAGATAGTACTTCAGTACGCATAAACTTAAACGTTTTAAAGCCTTCAAAAAATAGTAAAGGAATTTTCCTCGATCCTTTCGCCGAAACTAGCGCAACTATGAGATAATTAATTAGTAATTATTATCATTACGTCTCTCTGGTCATATTATGTTATGACGACGTGAAGGGAATAAGGAAACGCATGTTTTAATAGTTTTGTTACATTTGTAGCTGCGAGTGACGTAAGCGGAACACAGACGCGCCAAGATCGTTTGGCGTCAACGGGGTCTAAAGTTGAAGCGTAGTAATGATAATATTTCTTAATTATGCAAGTTGGTGTTGTACGTTCGTGCCTCGTGTGTACTGCCGCGGTCATAGTACTAACAGTTACAATTATGTTCCCAAGTGACAAAATAGTAAAGAAAAATATATTTAAGTATTACATTATTATATGTTATTAATTTTATCAATAACTAGCTTTCCAGGCAGACGTTGTTCTGCAATAAAATATCATCAAATCAATCAATAGCAGAAAAATAAAGATTCCTGTGGTTAATGCTCATTATATTGAATAACCAAAAAAATACGTTTTCAACTTTAACTCGTTTGGTAACAAAATCTATTTCAGAGAATTCTGAACAAAGTTACTACAGAATACAGTGCTCTTTATCCTATTATTTCAAAGTCTATAGAGGACATACAGACAAACATATTTTTTTAGTATTAAGAACAAGATAGATATAGTTATTTTGTATTGTAAAATTTTTGACTTTCGTTAAGTGAGCTATTGGTTCTTAAGTCGAAACAAACTCCAGGCTCCACTCGGTACGCTCATGTAGAACACATACAAATAAATAAATATCTGCCTGTATCTAGAACCCTTAGCAAGCAGGTTATAAATCAATGGGTGTATAATTCAGTAAACAGATGTTAACAATCCTCATGTCCCACAGTGGTGGTCAACAGCGCCGCGTCTCCTTCGCCGTGGCACTGATGCACGACCCAGAACTGCTGATTCTGGACGAGCCCACGGTGGGCGTGGACCCGCTGCTGCGCCAGTCTATCTGGACTCACCTGGTGCGCATCACCAGCTCCGGGGACAAGACTGTCATCATCACTACTCATTACATCGAGGAGGCGAGGCAGGCGCATTGTGTGAGTACACTCATTATAAATACCTAACTCTGCTGTAACCTAACTCTGAACACAAACTTCATAAGAGTTTCTTGCGGCTTCTGCTCCTAATACCACTAACTAACTAATAATCTTTATTGGAAACTTCAAAACGTAATATGGATTTACATATACTGTTAAATATATTTTAATGATCATAATACATGAATCTGGGTACATTAGACATATTAAATAGATATTTTTTTACACCCAGACACACAGAACAAACATACCTGTTCATCACAGTTTGTCCTGGGGGGAATCGAATCCACGACCTCCGGCTTAGCAGTCAGGTTTACCACTAGTCCAACAGGCCAGCCAAAATTGTTACCTAAAGTTAGATACATTTTTACGATGGCAATTTACAATGTCGTTGCGATTTCTATATTCGTCAACCGTTACATATCTTACTAGATAAATAAATTATACTTTATAAATAGGAAATTTACTTAACATGTTATATACCAT
>DWKC01001371.1:0-10206 GCA_018249195.1 Racta chiria
CAGCAGGCTGGCAGCTATTTCGCTCAAAGAATTAGTTTAGCAATTCAGTGAAGAAACGCCAGCGTTCTTGGTACAATTAGGATTCGATGCCCCAATTAGGATTATTAGATGATATATATATATTTTTCAAATGTAATTATATTTTATTTTTAATTTAAATTTCTTAAGACCTATGCTTTATTAGTTATAGAAGTTAAAAATATGTGATGATTGATAAGTACCTAATTTATTAACATTGCTAGAAGTGGGTGTAAATTAGCAGCTCCCATCGACACATAAACCACTGTTAAAGTTGCGTTGCGTGCTCAAACTATTATGACCAATTGACGTCAAGCATTTTTCTGTTAAAATATATATTTTAATCTCCTCCAAACCCCTTTATATGTATATATATAAAATATATTTACCAAGTCGTAGCAGTGTCGACAACAATACTAGAACTGCGATCTGTCCCATTGCTGTATATTTATTAGTAATATTAAAATATAAGTAACTTTACAACGCGTAACTTAACGTAAACACGTGCAGAGCGAAGAGCGAACTGATGAGTGCCTTCACGCGGGTTCACGAGACTCCAGCACGCGTGCATCATAGTCTCGTAAGCTTCGCTCACTTTGAATGTGTTTTCATACGAATGTTACTCGTGCGAACATGTCTGAACACTCACCTTACAAGTAACATGGGAGCGATCTGAATGCGGATTTTTCGTACGCATACGTGCATTTTCGATGTCCGATATTATTCTCAACTGGTCCGGATTTTTCATCCGTCTACGTATTTAACTTAGAAATACGAATTTAATTTCAATGTGCGCCAATTCGTACGACCTCGTACGTTTACGGATGATACAAATTCGGATTCAAAGTGAGCGCGGCCTTAACTTAACAATGTCGACACCAGACAATAAACATCCCTATTCTGTGAAATTGTTGCTGGATGGACAATTGTGTCAATACCGTGCGCTGACCCGTGTCAACGACACTGCAAGGATGGGCGGTTTTGCACTGTTCACGCCGGGACATATGAGACATTTGGCGGTGCAATTGTAGCGTACATACCCATACATACGTTGACCGCTACTGCAAAAATAAATCGTGACAGTTTCGTGCTTCAGAGCGTAAAACTGATCCCGGTTGTTGTCGTCCGATGCCTTAAACCTCGTTGGAAAGCTTCGTATGACTTCAAAATTTAGGAGACTTGGGTTGCTACGAACACCTCCACGAATCATCCGCATTAGAGAGACGATGATTAGGCTCTAGGCCTCCTTAATTAGAGGGGACATCCGTACTCAGTCATGAGCCATTAATGGGTTGAATATACTCACTCCACAAAAGCTTGTTGAATGCCATAGATCGCAGTATGTACGCTAATAACCCGCTTTGAACGCGACGTCAAGCGCCTAGAGTCTAATTGGGGGTTTAAGTCGTGAGTGAACTAATAGTAACGTGTCGATGGTAGGAGTTAAGTAATCGATAGTGGTAAATATCTTTTGAAGTATCCACGCTTAACGTAAGCACAATGTTTCGAAAAGCGCGATGCTCTTTTCGCTGTCATTAGATAGACTGCTATCTAGCCTGCGTTATGTCTACATGAGCAATAAGTTAAGCTATCCGCCTTTCCGCGTCTTCTGACGGCTCGTAATATCCAAAAATGTACAATATTCCCTCAATAAACAATGATTAATCGCACCATTCGGCTAGGATGAGAGAGATTCAACTAAGTTGTAACTAGACAAACTTCTCAAAACTTTTCTGCCAAAAATATTTTATATATTTTATTTAATGAGCTCATTATAACCTTAGTAATTCTATTATTATAACAGTACCAATCCGTTTCCAGAATACGGACATTTATTCACGCACTGCTACTTTTTGTTGGGCCGACAGAGTTTAGTCATGCTAATTTTACTGATTGCGGAGACAAAAAATTAGGTCCATTTGTATCAAGTTTCAGGTGAATAAGAAAAAAACATTACTTATATGAAACGAGCACACCAGCACTGTCTGTGGTACGATGTCTTGAGGTAGGATGACGATCCCTACTAATAACGTTAACTAAAGTAACCGCTGAACCGGTTTTGATGAAAATTTTATATCCTACAAAGATACACTAAAATCTGAGAAAGAACGTAAACCCTATATATCGAAAAATACTTGAAGGTGTTGCAATAGAAACTGATACTTTGTATGGAAGTTATCCACTGTCGAAAGTAAAACCACGAAACTTTGTATTTAGGCACATGGGAAGGAATAAAGATGAAATTTCAACCTGTGTGGAGATGACAACCATTCCACTACTACATATATGCTAGATTTGTTTCTTACTGTATGAAATATCAATTTGAGAAACTTATTACATAGGTACTAATCAAATAAAAGCAATTTCAAACTTAGTATTAGATAATATAATATACAATAGTATTATTATAGATTAAGTTGAAAGATAACACTACACAGTGATAATATTGTAGCGACATCTATGACATGAGACTTACACTAATTATCGGTATCAGTAGTAGTTACATGAACATGATCTTAAAATCATTGCCTAATATTCACTGAAATTTACGCAAATTAACTTGCCATTATTCAATATTTGTTTTGTATGTTATTGTTACTAACGTTAAAATAATGTTTTGGATGAAATAACTTATGTTTAGATAAGTATTATACTTACATAGCTTTAAATAGCTTAGCAGAAGTATACTACTGCACAAAACTCGTTCATTGAAAAAAGCACTCATTTTGATAATTTTGCGCCTGGTTAATTATGGTCGTAATACTTTAAAACAAACAATTGCTATTATAACTTTTCTAGGAAACGCACTTATTGTTTAAAATAACGGTAAACAGCTATAACAAGCTTAACTAAGTGTTCTGTCAAATTTTCTACTGTTAAACATTGGCTAAGTAAATAACTTTACTTGAAATTTGTTCAGACTGTGGATCTGTGCGTTCTGCATCAGTTTATATCAGACTCATGTATTGAAGTTGTTGCAGCGAACAAAGGGCAAACTGGATCAAGTTGGTTGTTCAATATTGATCAACCTTGCGCATAGATACCCGCCCATAAAGGAAACATTAATAAAGGTTTGCCTATCACACTGCCACAGATCTGGAAATGTATGACAGGACACCAGACATAACCCAGCTCCCCTGCTGTATTGGGAAACGTTCTTCGTAAAGATCTTGAATATATTAGTATTTGCTCGTACAAATAGCGGCACATTCGCAGATTTTTATTATTTTTATTATTGATGTTGCCAACATAAATCCACAGAGTGCACATTACATATTTCTGCAGATAGTGAGCTCAAAATAAAGGTACTCTTTCTTTCCACTATAATGTTTGTACACATTACCTGCGTTGCAAGCTATAGAACAAAGACCAGGCACGCCGAATTAGCGACACCCTTGGTCGGCTATATGATCATATTTTTACAAGAGAAGTGAGGCAAATTAACTTAGTCATTTTATAACATAAATTTTTTTTGGTCTTAGCTTTTAATACTTTTTTTAAGGGACCGTCATCGAAATTAGCATTTACTTTGCAGTATCAAATGAGAATACATAATTGGTTCAGTCACCAAGGGACTGACCGTCTCTACGAATAGAATAATAACAGTTAAGGAACAGTGATTACATGTAAGACCCCTGCGTAGAGATTAAAAATAGATATAGACTACTTATTAGATCTCCTAGATGAAACATTTTCTCAATCTGGGCGATGTGGCGATAAGGAATCATTTCATTATCACCATCTTATATTGCCTTAAGGTTGGTCTCTAGAGTCTTCTATAATGAAACAACATACAAAAATTTTACGTGATATTCTTCATGATTCTAAAATCCTCCTCTTCTTCTTTCTACCTATCTTTTAGCCTTTCCTTCCAATTCCACTTCTTACTCCCGTCCTGGAACGTACCCCACGTTACTAGTATGTCTCGGGTTCTTTGGTTCATTATTTACCCCGGGTCCTTCAACGATGTTTCCCTTCTTTCTTTGTCTTTTCGTCCGATTCCGAAAGGTAAATTCATCGTCATCGCATGGGTGACACTCTTGGAACTCCGCAAATCATCATTAGTTTTGTTTGGTCGTTTGCCTGCTCAGGGCATCAAAAAGTTTACAACTAAATGGCATAGCAGTCCATTTTAGGTATGAATGTTTAAGTTCACTCAGAAATTGTACACTTCTTGCAAGCGTAGGTACTTAGATATATTAATGATATAACAAGAAGCTTCCTTACTGCCATGAGTCCTAAGTGATTCTTCAAGATCTATCTAACGATAGAAGTAACTAATAGGACGTTCGTGTTCAATCTAGCGAGCGATGAGCAGAACCTAATCAAATCATTTGTCGAGATTCCTTACGATCGAGGTTGCAATTGAAGAGGAGTACCTAACTCTGACAGTCTAACGATTACTTGCCTTACTTTACTTGCAGTCTCACAATTGATTCCTTGGGTAAAGTTGAGTATATAATTATACTAGTTAACCCAGCAGACATTGTTCTTTTTTTTTTTAATGTAACCTTGACAGGTACATTAGATCTTAAATTTCTAGCTATCTTTTGTAAATACTTGTCACAAAGAAAAATAAATCCTATGAAAGCATTTCAATATCTTCAGCAGTTTCGTTGATCTCTTAGTGCCCCACATCAGGTTTTTCAGATCATCAATTTGAACATATCTGTAGTACGTACGCATTGGAGTTAACAACTTTTAGCAGTATCCCCAATAGTTAGACAGATCCCATAGTGTTCCAAATCAGATACTCCAGATCTTCAATCGTCACTTAGTGTAAAGTTTTATAACTAAATCGAAAGTAGGTGCAAGTGTGCAACAGTATTTAGCGCGAATTAGTACACTCATGTATATTCTTCACGAAATAACACATTTCTGTACATAATTTAAGTCTGGGTAGTCAAACCCCGATTTGATATTTTTGTTTTTTTTGTGTTTGACTGTCCAAAGTAGTCGTGCCTAGTCTATCTCATGCCCATAAATTCGTAAGTGTAAATACAGAAACAATCTATAATTTTGGACTTTGACCTGAAGTTTCTAATCAAATCATAAATTTCATGTAGGTATTTAAACACACACTTCGTAAAAAATTTGGAATCTACAACCGTTTCAGAAAGGTGCCTTATTAAGGAAGAGAAGAAAGTTTGATGGATATAACATATATTTGCATATTGCTCGTTTCTTAGATAACAGACAAAATATTTGGTTATTCTTTACGTTGCATATAGGTAGTATTATTATACCGAAGGATGCTGTGCTAGATACGAGAATAGCAGCAGGAAGCGAAGCGTGCTGATTGCCGGGAAGCCCCATATTGTCCCCCTGCAATCACGCCACGCTGGATGGTGTTATGTAGTAGCAAGGTGAGATCCGTGGGAATTAGTCCATGTTTGTTACCATATCAAATGGCAAGTTATAGGAAAATATCGGGAAAATATCCGCATTGGATCCTCGTGGAGGCCTGGAGCATACTCCACCTCGTTGCTTCAGTGGGGATCGTCGTGGTGGCGGTCGTGGAGGGACTAGTGGCCAAGCCAAGTGACCAGTTACAAAGCTGCCTCAATGTTTTATAACTGCCCTGATGACTAAGAAACCGACGGCTTGACGTGCCTTCTAAAGCACAGAAGATCTCATGAAATTGACACCAATGGACCAAAGGATCTGCGTGCCCTCTAAACCACAGAAGCGCTCATAAAATTGACGACACCAATGGACCAAAGGATTTGTGTGTCCTATACAGCACAGAAGCGCTTATGAAATTGACGATTAGTATCGCACGTCGGTTCATTAGTATGAACCGACGGATTTATGTGCCCTCTAAGTCACAGAAGTGCTTATGAAATTTATACTAATGGAGAAAATGACCTGAAATGAACGTGCCCTCTTAAACACCAGAAGCGCTCATGAAATTGACGATAATAATGGATAGACGGATTACGCGCCCTCTAAAGCACAGAGCGCTCATGAAATTGACGATACCAATGGACCGACGGATTATGCGCCCTGTAAAGCACAGAGCGTTCATGAAATTGACGATACCAATGAACCGATGGAATAAGCGCCCTCTAAAGCACAGAGCGCTCATGAAATTGACGATACCAATGAACCGATGGATTACGCGTCCTCTAAAGCACAGAAGCGCTCATGAAATTTTTGCCACTAACGGTCATCCATATCCTTGCGCGTCCGCTGTAGCTTAACTCGCCCGATCACTCACGCTCACACAAGAATCCGGGCTATGAGTGGTGGTATATTACCACCGAAATAAAGGTGTCATACCCGATGGCGTCATCTTCTTTCCCGACCATTCGTAAGTGGCTAATGCCACTTGAGTTGCGATCCTTCCATCCTTCCTGCGAGCAATGCGTGCCAAGCTTCCTTTGTCGTGTGTCCGCCCTTGCCTTGTTTTGATTGGCCATTTAATCCGCACCAAGAAGATTAATTTGTACCTACTGTATAATATATTGAAGTTAAATTATCATTTTAAAACAAGGACTTCAAATGACATCTACGAAGTCGAAGTAAATTAAATATGAATTATTAGGAATAACGCAAAAACTAGACGTCAGATGTCATCATCATCATAATTATTATACATAATAATAAATCTGTAGCTGATCACTGTCTGTGCATCGAAGATATGTGGATGAAACGTTGGGGTTAGTAGTAAGGAATAGAACCCAAAACAACCATTTTTAGAATGTTGGTCTCTTTATCTCTGTTTGTCTGTGAATTTGTTCACGCTAATCTCAGGAACGGCTAACCCGATTTTAATGAGGTTTTCACTTAGGTATGGGGCTAAGTTTTGATTGACACTTTATTAGTAAAGGGGTATTTTTATTAAACTTGACAAATAAAAAAAAAGGTATATTAAAGAATTCCGTCTACACAAATTCTGCGCGAACAGAATGGGCTGAGCTAGCCACTATTAAATAAATGGGACCACGTGACAAGCACGTGCTTTCGATTTAAAAAAAAATCTTAAGAATCGATGCACCCAGTAAAAAGTTATGAACATAAAAAAATACATTTCTCCTTTTTTTAACACACTTGGTCGTAAAGTGGATTTAACGTAACTCCATCTATTACATACACGTGCTCTTTTTGCTAAGCACAAGTGGTTTATAATGTAACACAATCAGGGTACAATTCGTAGAACATTGCATAATAAATGTGTGGCCGCAGAGCATCCTTAATTTAACCGCGTAATACGTATTTTTTAATAATTGTCTTATTTAGTTTGCTGGCTCTTTGACGATTTCCTCGGTATTTTCTTTGTCATTTGGCATGCTGTAGTATACTTGTATGTTGTGTCATGAATATATACTAAATACATAAAAGAATACAGAACATGTTTTTTCCTCAAAAGTGTGTTAAAGAATGTCGTATGGCACTCGTGTGCTTTGTTAATTACAATACTCGACTTTCTTATCGCGCTCGCCTGCGGTTCGCGCTGACAATATCCCCTCATATGTAACGTCCAACTTAGCACACTCATATCATAACGTATACCATTAAACCCTTTTTCTTATTTCGTTTAGTATTATTTATCTGTCATAAATATAAAAGCCAGTTACGATAGCCAGCACCAAATATTTCTAAAACACTGTTCTTTTTAGCAATGAGGAATACCAGTTTCCTAAGTGTGTATGATTCGTTCAATAAGATTCGTTGGTACCTGTTATGTAGGTCACTGTACTTGTTTTATGACAAATAACAGGAAGTTGAATACGATACCAATAGTTGCGAAGCAAATCAATGTGAATAGCCCCACGGATTGTGTTGATCGTAAGGTATAAAGCGTTCGAGGAAAATGAATGAGTGATCGCTAGTGGCAAAATATTCGTGAAGCATTCTCTAGCCTTCCTCAGTGAAGACACTCGAGCTTAATAATGGGCCATTAATGTGTTGAAACAATTTAAGTTGTCAACAAAATTGGATTATTTGACCAGTTTCCTCCAAAAATGTGCTGGTTCTTCAGGTATACCCTTGGTCATGACAGTTCCGGGTTCGTAATCGATCTGACCGCTGGTCAGTGGTATTCAAGCAGCTTCAGTTACATGCATTTTATTGAATGACGTCACTTAATGTCGCTGTTGCATCCTGAATAGGGAGGGGACATCTTCGGATTTAGTTACAGGTTATTTTTACGATAATATTAATTCAACTTTTTTTTTGCAATATCCTAAAATTTGGTTATACATAGGTACTAAGGAATTAATGTCAATAGGCATTTTCTTTTCCAACCCATTAAAAAAAACCGGCCAAGGTATTAGGCAACGCGCAATGTAAGATTCTGTAGTTGACGCAAAAAGTCGTTAAAACCCGTTGAGCTTACTTAAGCGTGACATCCTTTTAAATTCATTATACTCGTTTAAGATAATGTCATGATTTTCAGAACCAATCATTGAGCTGATAAAGGGTCCTACCCTCCTTCCACCTTAACAAAAATTATCATTTTATTCCTAAATATGTTTCAGCGATTAGATTTATCAGAATTACAATGAAATGGCTGAAATTCTTTTGGAAGCCTTTACATGGATGATTACATGCCAGGCTGGTCAGTCAGTGTTAGGGGCTCAATATTTCAAGGAAACCAGTTTTTTAAATCAATTCTTGTTATACAGATTTTATTTAGTAGTCCAACTGTTATGTTTGTGAGTATTTACCTACCACCCTCTAATTTTTTTAATTATAATAGACCCGCACGCGCGGGTAAGACAAAGAAAGAAGCGAAGCAGTACATCGCTGAACTAACCAGAATCACTTGTTACAGTCAGCTGCCAAATGGCTCGCCGTGTTCGGATTGAGAGCTTGAGGGCTCATCTTAATTAGTTTACAACATATCAGTAATTCCTGTGCGACGTGATCCACTATCTAGTGGCTCGGCCGCTCGTTTCTCGGATAAATTCATAACAGAAAGTTAGAATTTAGCCTTTGGGATGTAACACTTATCCTCCCTATAAACAAGTAGCCAAGGAATTTAATTTCAGAAAGGAAGAAGTTAGTTAGTAAACCAGTAGTTACATCTGAAAGTTACTGATCAATTTAAATTCCGACCTAGCCAGCTCTCTCCGGTGCTCACCGGCCTTCCCTGGCCTTCCCTACTGGAGCTAACCTGCCGTGACACTCAGGAATTTTAAATTGTCGATACGCGGATGGTATGTACAATATATCAGTTAATTTCCGTGAGTGTTACGGCAATTGAATAACCACAGGCACCGTCGATTTGGATTATAGATATAATGTAAACGTGTGTAGTGCCACTGAGTTTAGTTTCAGTCGCGTCGGGTATCTAAGCGAGCTCGGTCTACAGCGGCGGGAACCGGTGCGAGCTCGTATTTGAACCGAATTCAAGATGGCGCTAGTATCGCTTTGGTTTTTGGCGGCAATTTGTAGCTTGGTCCATCAAGGTTTGTGAGTTTCTTTACACAACGATCGATTTGAAACGCGCCTGGGGATTTTCCATGCTTTTTGAGTAGCAATATTGAGTTTAAATTTAATTAGACTTCCTATTGACTGAAGTAATTTTATGATTGGCGAAAAAAATGGGCGTGAATTGAGGTCATAGCTTCAATTCAACATTCCGTACCGCTAACATATCGGTGATATGTTATATGCCGTTGCTGATGTCCATGGGCAATGCTGGCCATTTACCATCAAGGCTACATCCATTCGTTTGTCGGTTAAATGCATAAAAATAATACTTCCATGACGAAACCTCGCGATTTTCGACATTGATTTGACAAATATCCACATCGCGAATGAATACTTATATAAACTTACTTCGTCTAAAGATACCTAAAGTAAAGTCGGGAAATCCTGTTAGTTACACCTCTCTTAACTCAGGCACGGCTGGACCGATTTGCATGTTTTTTCTTCGATTTGTCGCCGCTTGGAATACCAGAATAACTAGGTATTAGAACTAGGGTTACCACGTTTATTCTTCCAATTAAAGTATATTAGTAGGTAAGTAGACAGGTTGGTAGATAAGATTATAGGTAAGACAAAAGTACAAATCAAAATACAGGACAAATTATGTATCTTTATTATTTTAATTAAAGCATTTTTGTATTGGTTTTTGAAAATTTTATTGCATTTTTTGTGACTGATAAACACTGCACAGCATCTTTAGAGTCATTATTTAAAATAAAGTCAATAAGTAATTAATTATTTATAATATAC
>DWKC01001372.1:0-10202 GCA_018249195.1 Racta chiria
TAGGTTAGGTCAGGTTAAATATGGTCTAGACCTCCTCAGTATGAGGAACGATCCGAGTAGTAATGGGCCTTATCTGGGAGGCCTAGCGTCATTATTTATAAGCCAACAACAGGCGCCTCGTTTAATATGACTACTAAAAATCAGGTTGGTCAGCGTCGAGCACAGCAGCATCAGCGGACGTAAGGGGTGAGGAAGAACCATACCATAAATCACAACTGTTAGAACATCGCATGCGGTTTGCAAATATAAGGTCAATTGGTCTTATGCTATCAAACAGTTAGCTCTTTACCTCGGCAACGATTCAAAAATATTTTTACCAACAATAGTTGCCTAGCAACCGATGTATATAATATAAACCTTTTGTTCCTCATCACTATTAAATATTTTAAGTAACATTATAGATTAAATGTTATAAGGAATTTATTATAAGGAAAAAGATTTATGTTGTACTAGCTGTGTTTCGTCCGCGTTTAAATTTAATATAATTCCAAAATACAATTCTAAAATAAAAGTAGCCTAAGTTACTCCTGAGTAAGTCTGCTATCTGCCAGTGAGAGCCCGTCAAAATCAATCCCACCGTTCCGGAGATTTGGCGGAACAAACAGACAGTCATTCAGACAAAATTAAAAAAAAAGTTATTTTGATATATGTACAGTATATACACAATTATACTATGTACAAATATACTATATGATACACTGTATACGTAAGACGTAATAAAGAATTCACGTACGTCGACAAAATGAATCGTCGAGATACAATAATATCCTAGAAACACGAGAGCGAGTTTACAAAGACGAGTCCAGTGACACGTCTATAGTGGACGTCCTCGATGAAGATGCAATATAGGTTTCAGGGAACAAAAACATGTAGATAATGGAAAATGGCGTTGTGCTCGATAGCAGGCAACTGTCCAATGCCTATTTAGGATGAAAGTCCCTATTAGGAAGGCTGCGGGGCGACGTCGACCGCCCGTCAGCCGATCATCGACTTTTATGAATATTTTTATACCGCTAGTTGCTAAGTTGCTTAACCGCTGAGGATATTTAAATAACGACGGATTGTAGAGCTGGTGTCCGAGCTTAGCTCGGTGTAGGTATGTGGTTTTAAACTTTTACTATCGCGGATTGTAAACATTTTATACGTAGATATTGTTGGAGTTATAAACGTCACCTGTGTAATTCTGTGCAGTCTATGATTTTTATACTCTATTCTCTGTTTTCTATACTCTAATGCCGCTTCCCGGTTCCTCTTCTATTGTTCGCTGTCCGCTCAGTCCAATATACTAAATTGTGTGTTTTTTATAATATAGTTATTTCATGAATTTGCTACAGTTTCATTTACAACAGATATGATTAAATGGTTCCTTACTTATTATTTGATTACTAGTTTCTGCCCGCGGCTTCGCCAGTGGAATAATGATTTTATAAACCGAAATTCCGGAATACCGTAACGTTTAACCACTGACTTAGTTACAAACATATAAATGTCCAAATCATCCCAGGGGAATCTATAGTCGGGATGCAATCTATGTTCTATGTTCATTTCCTAGATGTGGTCTATCTCTGTGACAAGTTTCATTTTAATCCGTTCATCGGTTAGCGAGGGAATGAAACCCAAACATCTTCACAAACTTTCACATTTACAATTTCTATATAACTAAATACAATGGTTGCAGTAAACTAAGTTAATAACGAATTATTCAGCACCTCCAAAGGCACTTTTCGTTTTAATCAAAATTACACTAAATCTTCTTAGTCTAACTTAATTAGTCTTACCTAATACACACTTAGCACATCTCTGCGAACTTCACGACCATGCTAAAAAACTGCACGACCATGCTAAAAAACTACAGGACCGTGCTAAAAATCAGCAGTGGTTGCTTGCCGCAGCCATTGCTGAGAACGGTCCATTTCTATCAGCATTTTACTGGCAAAAAAATATTACAAACAATACTATATACTTAACTATATATATGTTAGATTAATATTTATTGTATATTCACATGGCTGTATATTGTTGTATTGTTACGGTAATTTCTGACAGAATATACGATATTTTCTTTCTTCTATCTTTCAAATCGCTTTTTATCAAAAATGATGCTATGATTAATTAATTTCTTGATCCAAAAACTCCCAAACTTCCAGTTTTTATTAATGGTTATGTGATTTTGTATAATACGATTACATATATGACTTGCATGTGTTGTGGTGTACGATTATATTCTATAAAGATTGTGTGTTGACTTAACAATTAACGTCAGACTGTTATCATAAATAATATATAGTAACTGCCCTAGTTTAGCAAGAGAACGTTAAATCTACGTTAAAATGGCGCTACCAATTTCTCTTCGTCACAAGCCTTTTTCTATGTATTGCCATTATCTACAATATAAATTTTACAATATAAATCTTATACATGTACAAAGTCGAAAATGGTGTTTGTTACACTTTTTTTTAACTCCAGAACGGCTGTACTGGTTTTAATGTTATTTGTTCTTTTCCATTCGTCTCAGCCCCGAGTAACAGAATAACCATTAAAATATCGTAAATATTATTTAAAAAAAAATCTCGATCATAGTGGTATTGTTGTCAAGAGTTGGTAACACTGCAACATCTGTCAAGTCAAATTGGGAGAACAATGCTTATCAACAATCGTTGCTTAGCAACCGATAACGAGGTATATAACAGTAACCTTTTTTAACTATTGGAGAGATTGAAATACTTACAATTGAAAATGTTTTTTACTGTGACTACTACGTATTTTTATGGATAACTTTGAAATTGAGATCTGATGTAGCTAACGTGCTGACATTTTGAAAAAATCTGCAGAACAACCTCTGCCGTGTCACATAATCCTACAAAAGTAATGATAAATTCGTTAAGTAAAAAAAACGAATTAGCCACATTATTGTTTAAACGCAAAACAAAAGTAAACAAATTATGGTATTATCCAATGTATTAATTATACAATGTGTTCATAAGTTCCAGAAAAAATCTAGTTAGCCCACCCTGGGTCAGAAGCTGTGTCCGCCACGGAGATAGATATTAATTTCACCCGTACGCAAAGTATCAAATTACGTAAATTATTTTAACAGGCATTACATTAATTCGCCAAATTCTGCCCTTTTTCTGTTGAGAGCTTATAAATATTGAGCAATTACAATTCTATCATGTAAAAATCGGCAACACCCGAACTGTGTATGTTCTTCGAAATTATAAGAACTTCAACTAATCGATACGCGTACCGTATGCGTATCGCACAGGTCGCAACATAGGGTATATGTATGAAAATTGTAAGTTACGGGTTTTTTGAGCCAATGAATCGGAGAAGTCAGCGGAGTATGACAAGGGAGGTAGTAAGTGTATCGCAGTGAGGGAAAAGTGTTAACCGAGATTAACGGACACACTTCGTGAAAATAAAACCTGGCCTAACCTAAACAATTTTCTTTCCACTTCTGGGATCGCTTGTATAATCATAATTTGAAATTTCAATATTATACATTATACACGTTGCCTAAGCGACCCCAGCAATATATAGAATGCCTGGACATAATTTTTTTTTATGTTTCCTTACCATACAGACACAAGACTTCCTTGTTTTATCGCTTAAGATAAAATAAACACATAATTCGTTAACTAAAAGTCCCATGTTTACTTTTAACTTCTAAACTAACTTTAAATTTCTCTAATTGACAAAATATAGAGCATTTCATTTGGGGCGTAAACTTTATAACAATCAAAATAAAATTATATGTGCTCCAATTTCGAAGAAGCAAAAATCTTGCAGACATGCAACATTAAAAAACATAAAAAATTTTTTTTAGTAAAAACCTAACAGAAACAAGCAATATTTCTTTGTTATTGTATTACTCGTATGTCCATACACCTGTTGAGTCTTCGCGTCAAACTCGCTATACATTCGCGACGAAGATGCTTTGCCTTCGCTATCGCTTTGACTTGTTCGAAATTTAGTGTTATTCGGACACATGCGACTAATGTTGCGTCAATGGCCTAATAAATTAATATTAAGTTAACGATGATTTCTTAAAATGCCCTTGGTATATATAATCTTTAAGAGTTGTTGGGGTTTGAGACCAAATATGTAGATTTTTATTCCTTTTTTGTTCTTTGTTACTTACTATTTAGCAGAGAACCAGCTACTCGAGACATGTCTTTTCTGATAACGTTCCCTCCAAAAGCTCCTTCAAAGGCAATGACATTAATGGGTTTTTAAATACGTTTAAAAGAAGCGTATTTGGGTACGCTAACAGGAAAGAGCTGTCTGTGTCTACAGGGACAGTAACTAATAAATCGGCAGGCAGACCAACGCGGAACAGCGATGCCGGGGTTATAGTTTGGTCTTTCCACGGCCTCGCACGTTCAGTTGAACTACGACCTACCGCGCGTCACACGCTATTCGTGCACTATACACTCCTCTATCTACAATCGACACCTTATTGCTCTCTTTGTACCACAGCTCGACGGTTTCATTAAGTCTCTACGTATCACCGCAACTACTGTCTAAATCTTCATACCACACTCCACCTTAACTTACCTAATATGTCTTACATCGCTATCTTACATTTACACTACGTTGTAACATTGTAGGCTCTTGTCATAAATTGACACGTTTGAATCTTTAACAAAACAAAGAAAGAACCATAACGTTAATTAGGTACATTATTATTGCTTATATTTTTCTCTTCGACTGCGTCGAATTTAACCGCAGCTTCGCTACAATATTTTTTCTTTCAAATACAAAGGTGTAAAGAAGTTTATAGAGAAATCGTTCGTTGCAAATTTTTCGACGGGTACGTTCACTTCACCTCCGGGGCCAAGCACCCACTTTCTTGATGCCTATTTAAATAACTTTTTAGGGCGAACGTTCTTTTGCAAAGTTGACATATATACCTCCTTGTGGAGGCATGTGTCTGCAGATGAGCACGTAAATTTGAGCGATCAGCAAACGCTTTACCACACGATTCACAACTATACGGCTTCTCACCAGTATGCGACCGTAGGTGACCGCGCAGCAGCCACGGTCGCGAGAACTGCTTCCCGCAAGTACCACACACGTGACCCATCCGGTGCGTCTGTACGTGCATCGCAAGTGCCGGCATTGATACATAGGCCTTGCCACACTCCCCGCAACGCTTCGCCATTACAGAGTCCAGGCTTCGGTGTGTTTGTCTGTGTCGTGACAAGTTAGACGACGTCGCATACCGTTTACCGCAATCGGTGCAGTCGAATGTCTTTTTACTCCAGCTTTGAGTTGATGACAATATTGCCAGCTTAGGTTCCATCTTACATGGTTGCACTTCGAAGTTGTTTCGCGTAGACTGTTGCTTCATGTTTGGTACGGGTAATGGAAGTGTTTCTGAATGATGCAGCGCTCTCGGTTCAGTCTCCGAATAACTCAGGCACGATGATTCAGGTTCCGTAAAAAACTGCGGTTTTGGTGCCAGTTTCGGGGGACGTAGTATTATTTTATCAGGTTTAACATTCTGCAGGGGCCTGCGTTCAGGTTCTTCATAATGTATAGGCGTCGATACGAATTCCGTGTAATGGAGCGGTCTAAGATGAGATTCGGAATAACGTTCTGATGTTGTTTCAAGTTCAGAATAAGTCTGGTTTGATAAATCGGATTCACACTCAGCATTGCGATATAATTCCGTTTTTTGGTCTGTTTGAGCCCCAAAATCAGTATTGGGTTCATGTTCTGAGACAACCTCGAGTTCCGGTTCTGAATCAGGATCCGATACTATTACCAGTCGGGGATCTTGATCGGAATCCGTGTCGGATGGTGGCTGGGGTTGCGGTTGGGGACTGTAGACCGATTCTGGTGGAGCTGGCTGGTATGAGATGTAGCCAAAATACGGCTCAGGTTGATAGGCGCATGGGCAAGGAGCAATCGCTTGGAACGTTGGGTAGATCGGCTGCGGGGGTTTGTCAGTCACGATATAAATGTTGGTCGGTTGGATGGTATAAGTGTAGACCGGTAGGAGCTGCGCGGTCTGCGGGTGCGGCTGTGGTATCGGGTGTAAGGGGACGTGTGGTGTCAATGGTGCCAGTGGTGGAAGTGGCGGCAGGCTGTGAGCGAGGGAGAGCAATTCGTGAGCTGCTTCCGTCTCCGCCGCCGTACGCCCCGACAGCGGTAAACTCTCAAGTTCCGCATACTCAGCCTTTCGAGTTTCTGTAAACAATGTGTAGCATTATTATCTTTAATCCAAGCCAAATCACAAATTTATTTTTAAAATACTGCAGAAAAAGACTATTTTGTTTAAAGAGCAGGTATGACTGATTTAAAACGCCATTAGCATTAGATCCAGTGTTCACTTCTAAATATAATAAGTAATATATATAGTGATAATAAATAGTTAAAAAAATTAAATCGGCTTAAAAATTAAATTAATTAAAAAATTCTAGGGCCTACAAGTTTTAAGATCACTGACAGTAAATAAATCTGCACAAACTCGGCATAAGTGCTTGACGCAGCAGCATACGACGAGTTTACTACCCATCGTTCTCAGAACAAGTTGTAGGGCCCAGAAATCTTAAATTATTTCATAATATGCACTAGAGTTTTTTAAGGCGAATATTTTTTATAAATTACTCTGAATTTGTTCCTTTTTCTTCTACTATGTTTATCTTTAATTGGTACGAATGTACAATTATTTTTTGTAAACAAGAAAGTGCATTTAATTGAGATCCTAGATTGTAAAAACGTTAGTAAAATTTACATAAGTAAATATATGTTTATTAAAAATGTTAAATAATTACATATTAAAATATCAATTTCTCCATAGAATATTATAAAACAATTGTCAAACTCCAGGAAAAACTACTGGTCTAGTCCACTGGAAGACATTGGCAGACAAAAAAGGTACATTAAGACCTGAAATAGCGGTTTTCTCTTTACCCCCGTTTGATATTCAGAACTATTGTCTGATTGTGTATTTAGATTTCACTTAAATAAGGCAGGAGTGTACTCATTCTCAATATGACATAATTTGATTTAGAAAACCCGCAGGTTTGGACCCAAAAATCTTTAAATTGTTCCCATATTCAGGTAAATAAACAGTTGTTTGAGCTTTGTAGTATACATTGTGTCGCAAACCTTTTGATAGAACCAACGCAACACGTGAAAGTTGTTGGTAAACTTTAATAAAGGATACATAAATAACACTGACGCTTTAAATAGTTCCTCAATCGGTTTCTCGCAGTTTGGAAACAAATATCTTCCCTTTGCTCTACTTTCTTCTTGAACCTTTTAAATACGCAGAAGGCAGCTAAACGATATGGACAAAATACGCAAATGATTATGGATTTTAATTTGGAAAGATGTTACTTGGTCGTAACGGTGTAATATTGTATTATAGGTACCAGTGATTAAAGAAATATCAAAACTAGACATTTTACTATAATATGGTACTTCTTTATAGTAACAATAAAAGTATGCATTTTTTGACAAATAAAGTAAGACGTAGGAACAGTAAGGCAGAAATAGACCGCTTATAATTTTATTACGCTAGCTTCAATACCATTTTGTTTATTAACTTTACTGTAATAAAATTGAAAGGGCAATTTATCTATAAATCTGTATATTTTCTTCGAATTAGTGTCCGCCTGTCTGAACTTGATTTTTTAAATTGCTGCGGAAAAAATAGTAAAATGGTTTTATTATGTAAGGTGTCCAAGTGGTTTTTTTCTACGGAAAGGTATCGTGGGCAAATTTGCGATTTAACATCAAACTATACCTACTGCAACACTAAGAGACCAGCCTATTAGAGGTATACAATAGGGACATTAAAATTGGTTAATCCGATGTACATCGGGTTACTGACGTTATAAAACATTGTGCAAAACAACCTGTGCCGGATCAGCTGGTAAGAGATAAAAAATCTCTATTATTATTACTATTTACTTAAATAATAGTTCACAAGCCAATCTACATTCGAGTACATGTCGTGTACTTGATTGTACGTCCCATCTCTCAGTACAAACACGTTACATAACATCTCTCGTCTGGCTAGTTCGTAAGTCACAAAGATGCAGGTAAAAAATCGTATTGTGCCATTCATGTGCTACAATCTGTTGCTATTGAGTGTTGCATCACTTGGAGATAGTAGAGAGAGTTTACAATGAAAGGCCAGGGCCAGTTACGCTTCATACTATCGATTGTCACATTAATATTCTATTACCTTTTACCTGTTCTGTATACCTTTTACGGGTTATTTGATATAGCTGCGTGTTTGCATAGTATAAAAGAAATTCCTCACCGCGTCTGTCTTTGTGTTTGGTTTAAACTCAAAAGCTACTAAACGGATTTTTATGTGGTTTCCATCAGAAGACAGGGAAGGCTTAGAACGATTTTCTCGATCAAATACATGCATGCTGATGGTAAGTGATGACCATCGCTCATTGATCATAACAAGGATGTCACCGACGGCTGGCCACGAAAGGAATGATGGGCCCGCTTCCGAATCGCTTCGGGAATAGTTAAAACTTTATTTTCATTCAAAATGTATATTGTATAAAAGATTTTTTGCCTATTTCAATGAAGTAAACAACTCAAGTAGTATATGGGTACGCAATATCGACGCAGCATCTTAGCAAACATTCGTGCTCCATACGGTCTGTATGGTGGCACGTTTATTTTGAATTTTGATATTATTAACCTACTCAAAGCTTTACTTTAGTTCTTTCTTGACTCAAACACTATATAATAGTAATTAACTAAATCCTACGAGGTTTACATTTCTTCTCCTAAATTGAAGAGGTTCATGTGTTGGCGGAGGTTAGTACGTTACCCCAAAGCAGATTAGTAAAATCGTGGCAGTATACTTTACAACGACGAAGCGCTCATAGCCTGGCGGATTGCGTCGATCATAAGTGAGAGGGCGTTAAACAACAGCGGGTGCGGTCGTAAATAAAGATGGCTGACCGCCATTGGTAAAAGCACTCTTGTGCGTCCAACGCAACTTCCGTCTGGCCCGGTTTTCATCGTTAAGCTTCCGGTGGCATAAAAACTTCCGACAATTGTGTTGTCACTCATTCCTCCATGTTTTGAGAAGAAGCTCGTACTTAGTAGTGACCCATGATCAAAGCCAGTTGTAAGCCTACCTAACTGTGAAACGAACAAATGTTCGTAAATGTACATATTGCCTACGTAAATATTTAATTACCCGGTCGATAGCTTCCGATTAAAACAAGGCAGTGCTTACTTTTGCCACGTTCAGGCCATTTTAATTGTACAATAGGCAGATGAGGAATGTAAACAATATTTTAAATAGCCAACGTGGTCGAAAAGATTGTAAGTAATTACGAGCCACAAAAACTTCTTGAGCGGTTCCAAGCTTCGGAGGGCATATCAAAACGTCGATACCTGTCTTAATGTATAGCGTTAGTTAGAACTCGTTAAGTCATGTCGGAAGAGTTGTGACGGCATTATAACTTTCGACACTTGGGTAGGCTACCAACTCAACTCAGTTATCAGAACAGACTGGCTCAGTAGCTACTAATGAATTGTAGCCATACAAAAAAGAAAGCGCAGTATACAAAATTATTCTCTAATCCCGAATCACAATTTTCCTTCTGAGAATTTACGTCAATGAATACGATCGCGTTAGAGGTATCGTTTGGTTTCAATCTGCGTTCATAGGAATCGTGTTTCTGTTGATTGCGTTCTTCGCGTTTCCAAGCAAGTTTATTTATAAATGTTTCATTTATATTGAAGGTACTATAAAACTACGACAGATACGTATAACGACTCTCTGTCTTGGGCTGCCCGAGACTGGATTTGACACTGCTTTTTGTACAGAAATTAGAATTTGCGATGCCATTTTAAAACTCAGGTGATGCTATCTAATCTTCTTAGTTAGATTAAATTGCGCTAGGAAGCTCTGTTAATATATAGGTAAAATATGGTTATATCTATTTCGCCTACGCACGCTCTACGCCGGATCGGTGTACGTTTTTACAATAAATTACCCAAGCTAATACGTGACTTCGCTTTTGAAACTTTCAAACTACGTGTAGGTAAACTTGTAGGTAAAGTGTACTGACGATGGGATATATTTAACTAGCTGAGCCCGCGACTCCGTTCACGCGAAATTTGTAGACTGAATTCTTTAAATTGTCATATATTTTTATTTGTGCATCGATTTTAATAAAAATACCCTTTTTATTTTTTTGTTTGTC
>DWKC01001373.1:0-10201 GCA_018249195.1 Racta chiria
GAATTTATATTTCATTTATTGCGATTTCGACAGAGGATTAAATGAATAAATTCAACAAACAAAATTTTCGGTTTACTTAAAATCGGTTGTATTTACATTTCGTCCATTGTAGAAAATCAATAAGTGTTCAACATCACAAATAAATAAATCGTACTAAGGTATTCACATTTAGTCGTACATCGTACAAAATATGCGACAGCTCAATCTAACCATAAAAGAAAGGCGGGACGATCGGATACTAATCATAAGATAATTAAATTTAATTTGAATTTCCAATGTCAATTGTTGCTAAAAGAAACGAGTGCGCCCGCCACGGTAACCGAAGCCGACGGTGAGCCACTCGCTAAATGCTTCTCGCCGAAAACACCGCACCCGCAGTCTCTCCTGGGTGCCGGATATCACGTAAAAAAATAGTCAATCGCATAGTTATCGAATCGGTCGGCGGCCAGCGAGAGACGGCGGTGTGGGAAACGGAGTCGACGAAGTATGAAGTCGCGCGGACGGCGACACCGGCGCGCGCCCTACATCGGCTCGGCGCACTCGCGAGCGCGAGGAGCGATGGACGGCGTGCGGCCGGAGTTCCTCCGCGTCGCTACGACGCGTCGCGGTAGACGGCGGGCGGGGGGAAGCCACGCCGGCAAATCGAACGAGGCCACGCGCTTCGCCTCCCGCGCCCCGCAACTCCCGTGGCGTCCCTTCATAAAATATAACGTACCAACCTACATACTAAATCACTTTAACCTAGGAATCTCTTATTCCACACCTCGAAAACACTGGAATACCGAACTGAGGGCCCTATCCTAATTAACAATATTATGGACAAAAATTACAGGCCGGTTTTTTGATGTTCTCACTATCGCGGCGCGACGACCGACGCGCTCTCTTTATCAGTCGTTGGGGGAGCGGGCGGCGGGCGCGCGATGTGCACGAGATAATGGCAAAATTGTGATGTTTTTCTAATAAAATTGTCGCGCGCAAACCGAACGCGTCTCGTCTACGGCGGCGGCTATCGGCCGAGAATACTGGGACGCCACCTCCCAACTGCTCGATATTACGTTTACTTGTAACTTGGTAATAGTTTAGTTTAAATTCATCGGTCGTTCCGGAAGCCGGCGTCGCAGCGGTGCAGTAATCGAACGCGATATGTATGGGTGGTCGGAACAAATAAAAACAAATTAGGTGTACCAGAATGCAATAATCACACTATGTTACATTACTGATTATAAAATCTCGGGCTTCACTTATGCTAAATATGTACACACAAACTCTCATCGACAACAAGAAAATGAAGAATTGAGCTTTGTGACTTAAACGCTTATTCTATATTAATACAGCCATACTGGTTTATTTCTATATTTTGTTACATCACGATAGTTACTATTGCGAGTTTATTTTATTTATTGTAGAAAAATATCACAACTTTACCATTTGGGCTCACATGTAAATACAGAGTGGATCACTTAGAATAACTTTACTTTCGAAAGCACATTTGTACATTTCATGACAAAATTCAACAGCATTCTACCAAGTCTTAAAATGTCGCAGCGAGCCGTTAAAGGTAAAATACATTGGGTACCAGAAAAACATTGTGTAAAATTGAAAATTCTGCATTCTGAAATTAGACTTAATTACGTTTTTTGTCATTTAAATAGAACTGCACCCGTTTAAGGTGGGAACGTTGTCGGCCCCGCATGTTCCCAACCGGCGGCTGTGGCGAGTTGAGGCGAAGCGAGGCCGCGCCAGTCCGGGGCGTCACGTGCACTAACAATTTCACTGTGACATTGTCCTTATAAAAACCACGAGACGTATTACGCGTCATCCTCTTCTTGTTCGTCTAATAGTTCCTCTTCCACCTCGTCATCTGTAAGACAAATTACATTGTTACCTTTAAGCTTTTAAACCTACCTAAACTTGGAAGGAAAACTTATTTGTTACTTTTTACTTTGGGTAGTTTCATAACATAATTCAAAAGGTTATGACGGACAGGCGTATATTTATTGTTCATATACATTACATTAATAGTATGGACGCAACTAGACGGATAGAACGAAGCCATATTTGCAATTCGAAACTGTTAATTTGGCGCCAATTGGACTTTGTGTAAACACTAAGATAATGCAACATTAAAATGTTGTAATTGTAAATATAGATAGGTTTATTACTGTTCAATGTTATTCTGATAATATGTTCGACTTGTAGAAAATAAATTATTTCGTAAAAGTACTACCGCTCGTATTACCGATTTCTAAAAATAAGTGCAACCTGAAGTTACCTTTCTTAACAAAGAAAATTAATACTGTTCGTTGTTACCCGAGCATAGTTCCCTAACTCGGATCAGAACAACTACTGGCAAAACCGCAAGTAACTTCATCTTTGCGAGTTCGTTGTCTATCTCTCCGTGTCGATAAATACGTTAACAAGAGGTAGTAAGTAGGTAGCTATCTCGAAATGACTTCATTTTAATTACTTTCACTACTCACGGATAAATTACTTGAATAAGCTTGGCGATTTTTATGAAGTATACTAATGTTTTTATACTAATTTCAGATTACTTAAGTTGATTAATTTGAGAAATTGAGAAAGGTCTCGGAATCGTTAAATAGTACTGGGTTTCCACGTTTTTTTAGGCTGCCCAAGGAAATTATTTGTCAACCCTATTATATTCGTAAATTTGAATTAGGAATCTAGAATTTTGGGAACGGAACATTTTGAAAATTTGACCGTAAACCGTAAGTATAAAAACAACAAATATATTTAAAAATAAATAATGATCTACGAAACTTATTCAATTACATATATAGATTAATACAAATAAGTATTGCATTAATTGGTTATTACTGGATAGCAAAGTTTATATTATAATCAAGAAAATGGAATTTAATGAGGATGATCGTCTGATAATTTTAATGTCATAAGTAAATGCCGTGTAGGTATTAAATTCCCCAGCACTTGGTAACCTAAAACTTCTAAAATTCTATAACTTCTTACCCAGATATCTATCTACTCACTTCTGACAATTTTACGTATTAGAGAATTAAGTTGTGAATAAAAATAATACTTAATATGAAACTAAGAAGACTACCACATGAAATGAAAATCACTAATCAAGGCAAATATAATGAGCACTGGATAGGTTTAGCATTCCAGCTACCAGCCCGCTTCGAACTGCATTATCGGACTATTATTATTATCACTACTATATTACGGTATTAAAACAACCTTGCCAAAATTCAATAAAGATACAATGATTAAAAGAAATGAGCGAAACAGGTTCTTCGATTGTACAACATAATCCCAGATCGACCTAATAAAAGTGTTAAAACTTTTTAATTATCCTGAGGCACTTAAAATTTTGCATAGGTCGTCAATGGTGACTAAAACGCGTCAAACACGCGGTTCACGAGCGGATCTCAGCACTTAGCAGCGCTCGTACGAACGACGTAACAAAAGCGTCATCACTGCAAGTGCACAAGTTCCAAGTGTTAGTGATCCCCTAGCTAGATACGCTAGACGAGCTACATATGTCGCTAAAACGTATTCCTGCTAGTTGGGACTTCTGTTGAGATTATAAAGATTACACTCACTATCTTATCGGAATGTCGCGACCGAGTTCACACGCAGACATTTTTTTATTTTCCTCCCCGACTGTCAGAATTCTTAATCAGAGAGTGAAGTTTAACTCAACCTTATACAAATAGAATCGATGAAAATAGCTGTTAATTCTTATACTACAATGAAAAGCATAAAGGTATCAGTTTTCGACTTTTCAAATATAAATATAATTATAATTATTTAATTCATCAAGTCCAAAGAGCGATTTTGGCGCGCCTGATGGCAATATCAGTAAGTGTCATGCATCCTCAATACGACTCGCGTCACGACATTATGTTATTGCGCGCCAACATCGTTTCCTATAATTTTGTATTCTAATGAATCAGTTTACGGTGCACTTTTTTTGCTTTATTTAAGATATAGTACAAATAACTAAATAAGAAGCGCTCAAACATGGTAGATAATAAAATATTCCGATCGTTAATATCACAAAGTATAAATGCGTACGTTTCCTATATAAAATTTAAAGCAAAGATTTTTTCTACGTTATTTCATCGAACACGAAACCTGGTTAAATATTTAATTTGTTACTTAATTTTACGTTCATTAAATTCGATACAACCCACCCTCGCCATCAATTTCGTCATCTTCTTCTCCTAATTCGTCGTCATCCTCGTCCTCTTCCTCTCCCTCTACTTCTTCATCGTCGTCTTCCTCGCCCTCTCCTACTTCGAAATCTTCTTCACTGTGAGCATCATCTTCTGCGCCACCGCCGTTTTCTTCCTTGCGCGCCTTTTTTGCTTCCGTTGTTTTCTCCTACAGATATGCCAAAAGAAAAACGTAAATGGCGGGAAACAAGTTAAATTTATTTTAATTAAATCCAACAACAGTTATAATAAGTACTATCGATTTTATATGTGACCTCCAATCTAGTGAACAATGTTTTAATAGCCTACTGTATACTACGATAGTACACAACGGTTTACATGATATCGTCAATGCCGGGGCAGTGCGCCGAGCCATGGCTTACGTGCAAGATAATGAAGCGCAGGTGACAAGGATTCGTAACAATAAAGAAGCGTGGGTCATTAGTGAGGGGGAAAGAGACGCAGAGTGAAACCGGCGGCGCACGGCCTATTTTGCCGTAATAACATTCAACGGAAAATGGTCACTATACCCAAACGGCGACGTTTAATCTAGAAAACCGCCAAACGACTAACGTACGTATTACAAAGAAACCATGAGAATTGCTGTCTTGTACGGTATTGTAAGTCGTCTGTAAGTTCGTAACTGTATACGCTATCTATGGGTTTGATAGTATGAATTGAGGTTACGCGAGAAAGAGACGCAAAATGTTCAGCTACTACAAATGCCTATTGCAATGAGTCCTAGGATACGAAACTTATTTTAATTCGGAATTGGCCATTACATTTTAGTCTAGACACTAAAGAAACAAAGGCAATCTATATGACATATTTAAACACCTACATGCAAATAATGCCGGGTCATTGACTACGCTATACGCAACACCACTAGTAACAAGCGTTGCTAGAAACCACTAAATTAAAAGCACAATTGTGCAAACGGCGGCGTTATTGTTCCACATCATGAGTTGCCTACTTGTTATATGTATATGTAAGAAAGCAACACTTCTAAATTAAAAATTAAAATTAAATCTATCGGCGTGCGTTCCATGACAGATACCTACATTGACTTGACATTCGCTCGCCGGCCATGTTACCATCTAGCGTCACGCTATCGTGAATGTAAGCCGGACTTACGAAGATCAAAAATAGCTGACTATAGATACGCAATAAAATCAATAATAAACACACCAATGACCGCAATGGAAACGTCTACATTATTTGTAATAATCATATCGACGAGGACTTAAGCGTACCTACGTTCCCGCGCCATGTTTTTTTTCTGCCAAGGTCATGCCTCCATATCGAAAACGGGTAAACAAAGCTAGGAATCGCTATATAGCTGAGATTCTCGCTATAACAAACTAGAAGAACATTTAAATTGTACGTTGGAAATATGGAATAAAACTACTGACTCATCGATTACCTCATGCATGCTAAAATGTGTAACTCATCAGAAATGACATCCAAAAATACGCCGGTTCGACTGTTTCCTAGTCGGGCAATATACTCTAAGTAGACCACGTGGAGATAGCGAATACAACGGGAATGAATAATTGTGGCATGTAAAAGCGTTCGATAAAATGGCGAGCGACTAAAATGAATACATTCTGTTTGACATGTGCACTCACCTCTGCTGCCCTTTTGGCTCCTTTTAGATCACTTTTCGCGTCTCCCTTTTTCTCGTCGCCGACCTTGTCTACGGCCACTTCACTGTTATTTTCGTTGGTGCTCATGATTGTTCTGATTTTGTATTATTTACTAGAAATACTCAAGTTAGGTATACGACTGCCCCAAACCGACGCGCGACTGACTGATCGAGTGAGCGGGCGGGCGCGATAGACGAGTTTGAAAACGAAGATGGCGCGGGCTTCCACACGCCTCGCATCTGATTGGTCTAAAATGTCCGCCATTAACATGCAATAAGCAGCATGTGGGTAATATTTGTTGGAAATTTGCCTTCGATACCTTTCGTAGAAAATAGCAAAAAACTATTGTCGATTGTTTTTAATCTTGTGAATTTTAGGTTAATTTGAATTTTGTCATATATTAACATGTAATTCGTGAGAAAATAATAAAAGAGTATGCCTATTGGCATTTGTAGTTCCCGATATTTTCTGCAGATAGCGCTCTAATAGCTATAAAAAGTGCGGGAAACTGAAAGTTTTAGAAGTTTAGCATCAAAATGAGTTGACTCTTTAAATTTTAATATTTGAATTTGTAGTTTTACATGTTTATTTTAATCACTTTAACGTGATTTATTTAACGTACTATTGTATATTGGAACCATAGTATATCTAAATATACTCTGAATTGATGAGTTCGTGTCAAATGTTCAAAATCGATGACTTTTTCTGCCTTTCTACTTTATAACGTCTAGGACTCTCTAATAAAATGAAAAAGGTGCGTTGGGCAAACATATTTAATCGTCCCTAAAGGTACATTAAAAATTAATAGATATAGATGCATAATTAACATGTGCACTTAATATTGATAAGTACCTAATATTAAAGATAGATAAAGAAGATAAGATATTATATATAACTTGTTGTCTATAGACTATAATAATTCTAGATAATTTAATGAGATCTTAATTCAAGATTTCTTGAAAAATTTAGTACTAAACTTCTAGTTTTTGTATTAGCCAGAAGGTATTCATCTTTTGTAGAATTACTATATAGATAAAAGATGAGCATTCATAAATAATGTATTTTAATTGTTAGTGCTTTCAGTGTTCAGACCAGTATCAGTAGGGTCCACCAATGCATCTAATCAATGTTTACGTATTCAACATGTCTCCGAGTGTATTTTTGTCGTGTAATAATCTTCATATATAATACCAATTAGGTTGTGATAAATGATGTCATGTAAAATTAAATGTATTCAAATGATTTTAAAAGAAATAGCGCAAGAAATACGCAATAACAGAAATAATACACCGTGATATCTATAATATTATATCAATGAAAAAAAAAATTAAGACATATATTCTAAGGGCAGTTAATATTTAGTAGAAAAACACAAATAAAATTGCCCGCATGATAAACTGGGCGTTTATTACTATTATTTACAAACTAACATGATTCACACAATAACAAATAATATGTGGAAAGCTTAACATTATAATCACTAAATCATTAATGAATTATGACAACAGATTGAAATGAAAAAAGTGCACTATTTATCAATGTAATTCTAATTTTGAATAAGAATTTTAAAATGCCAACATAGTATGTGATATAATGATACATTGGGTATTTTGTCTATTAGTAAAATGACAGCTTATTTAATGTTCTGGACATTTTACTAGGTCCTCATTAAATATAATATCTAAAATATTTTAGCTAAATATTACACATTATTGTTATTATTATACATAAATAATACTACTAATATTTAATAAACCCTAAGGGAGTTCTGGTAATTAATATAAATAAGAAAATTACTAAAACACCAAAACATTTTTGTTTCCGTTATGTTGGTTTTTGCTAAATACAATATTTTACATAGCAATCCAGTAATTTTACTATAATTAATATTAAGCCTACCTATTTTCAAATAATAATTCATACTTTATTATAAAACAATCAAATCGCTTCATGCACAACTTACATCCTGGTGTTTCGGGGAGAAATTAAAATAGAAGAGAATAAAAATGTAACTCACATTAATAATATGAATATAATTATTTTCGAATTTCAAAATCATTCACACATATCACAGGTAATATGCAGGATGTCTCAAAATAATAAAAAAGCAAACAAGGTGGTTTTAAGAATACCAAACACAATGCCAGTTTTATACTGAAATAAAATGTAATCATAGGAATAACAAAGAATAAAATAACGAGATTTCCTCCATACTACACTCCTATACTACATAAGTAATTATTCACCTCGTTTGCTGTTAGGTAAATGTCTACATTATATGAGACACCTTGTATACATATGACATTTCACATTGTATATTGCTTATGAAAACAAACAATGATAGATCATGTAAATATATTCTACATTTATTAACATCAAGAGCATAATAAATCTAAGGAGTATCAATCGTAGAATCAAAAACATTCAATAAGATTTGGGTTTACATGGATTGAGTTTATTATTAATAAATAACATACTAACATGAGCAATGACACAGATGAGAAAATAAGATTCCATATAATAATAATGAAACCCTCTTAAATTATACGCAGCGCCTTTTAAAGTTAACTAAAGTTAGTTGGAATAACCCGAGTGGGTAATGGAACTAATTTTATTCCACTGAACAATACTCTTTATAGGTGCAAAGTGATAGTAAGTCGTAATAAGTCATAAGGCACTTGACGTAACATACGGACAGGGCGCGCGGACGGGGTAATGCAACGCGTGAAAATACAGCATTCTATATCCAATCGCCCGCCGCTAGCAACACACCACGATCCATTTCTGTCCCGCACTGCTAATTTTTGACTGTCCGTTTGTATTTCAAGTCCCTAAGTTGCTTTGTTGTACATATAATTTATAATTCTGTTTCCTATCCAGCCAGGAATTATCCGTTAAATCCTTTGTTATTAACGACATTAGTTATAGACAATGATAGATTATTTGGCATTTTACAATGACAACACATATTGTCCACAGCAAGTATACAAAAACACATCTAAAGTTGACTTTGAAACCAGTAACTTTTTACGAAGTCCATCCAAGTTTTCTACTTTCGATGGACTTTGTTATGTCGAATCTCCGAGATTTATATTTAAATAGATGAGATCATACCGGCTGAGTCTGACGAACTGGAAGAACAGACTAGTCCCGTTACTGCTAAGCCAATTCCGATAATAAATATTATACATATGTTGTTTTACGTGTTATTGTGGCGTAACAAACGAACTAAATCCATACAAACGACATCAAGTTACCATGGAAATAAATGTAACGATAACATGCAGCCTCTATTTTTTTAAATTTGAAATTATTGAATTATTAAACTGGTATATTTTATTGGTATAAATTAGAGTAAAAACTATAATAAAAAATCTTATCAGATACATTACTGTGCAATTAGCCTATTGACGAGTTACATGTTTCAGAATAAGACAAATGAATATCAAATACATTTATATAGCGAAGATATTATTCAACATGAATTTGTGATAATATATCTGTGATGATCTTATTGTATTACATTAGTTGCCGGGTCTAGCATGTAACAGAAGATAGTCCCTGAGCTGTGTGATTTCCATCTCCATGTAGCTACGTTAAAGCTATATGTGAACATAATTGCTGTAAGTAAAAATTCCAAGGTTTCAACAGAGTTCAAAAACTTTAAATTAAGAAAAAGAAATCATAACCTGAAAATTGTGAAAAGGTGGCGCTTGGCGATAGTGCCACCTTTTGTACTTGATAGATTTCAAGTAATGTTTTTTTTACTGGAATTTTAACTTTAAAAATTACTTTTTCTTACGTCGAGGTATATAGCGAGGTCAATGAGAAAATGCAGATTACTCTACAAAATGAAGTCGAAAGTACCAGTGGTTTGGACTATTTGCGGTGTCTTAATGTGCAAACTATGCTTATAGTTGTTAGATCCATTTCAGGTCATTAATAAAACCTATCCGAGTTTGACTTACTAAAACTATTAAACTCGTATTTCCAATAACATGAGATCGTCTATGCAACATATTTGTATGTATGGAACTCAGGATTCCCATAATTGGGGCCAATAAAATTATCAAATCATATCATTCATATAATAAATCCGTAACTGATCGCTGGCTGTACATGGAAGATATATAGAAGAAATTTATAGAGGGAATTGTAAAAGGTAAAACACAAACGGCTGATCCGATTTGAATGCGGTTCTCACTGATGTATTGGGCTAAGCTTGGATTAACACTACCGGGTACACTTTTTATTGAAATCGGTGCACAAATAAAAAAGACATGATATAAATGAATTTAAAGAATTCCGTCTTTACAAATTCCGCGCGAATTCGTCGCAGGCACAGCTTGTAATAAA
>DWKC01001374.1:0-10195 GCA_018249195.1 Racta chiria
CTAAGTATATTTTAGTTAATATAAGAATTTTTAGCTAAAGTCTACGTATTTATCTTAAAGCTGAATACGCTTATATTGGCTAGGTCCTTACCCTAAAATGTTGGTAATTACTAGGCTACCGTTATCATAATGATAATAAAGGTGTCCAAAATAAACGATCTTTGACTACAAAACGTATTTTAACTAAATAAGGGTTTTGACAAACAACAACAATTAAGTATATTTTATGAAATACATATGAAGCTATACGATCGGAGTCATATCAATGTCATATGAGTAAAAGATATAGGTGCACTTCCTCAGCTCTGAAACTTTTTTTACCTCGTGTACTGGAATTTGACATATTAACAGGAATACACATTTCAGAGGTTTGCGCCAGCTGTTCAGTAGAGGTGGAGACGGAAGCAGGCGGGACCCGGTCCGGGAGTTCGGGCTCTCCGTCGTGGGGGGAGGGGGGGGACGAGCGCGGGTATGGGTCTGGCGACTCGCTGGCCGAAGATGCCGCGTTGCTAGGAGACGCCGCGCAGCCCGTCGTCCCCCCACGCATCATGCGCAATCAGAGAAGGGACGTTGCAGTCGACTTACATCTTCTTAGACCTGACATTTAGAACGATTCAATGTTACGTCCCATTTAGCTAATGAGCTTTTGTATTACTTGCAATACGCCGTAACATTTAGTCTCGATATGTTCATTTGTATTCACATTTTAAAATTATATTGGCTTGCCTTGCAGACGTTATGACATTTGTCAAGGCTGGCGTAATAAATAAATTTGAATAATTCCGGTTTGTAAATATATAATTTGTTCATTACCTGAGTATATTCTATATAATATATCCCATCGCAGCATGGCTGTCAAATATACTCTCGACTTAATTAATGAAGTACATTGTGTCAATGCTTCTTCAATCGGGCAAACCGTTGAATCGTGGGAAAGTGCATGTTAACAACGGGCTAAATGAGTCTAAGGTATTGTGACTCCAATGAACTGAACAACGATTTAAATAGTTAGTATTAAGGTAAGTCACTAATTCCACTCGTTAAAAAGTTAATTTAAATTGAAATGAAGGACTCCAAAGTGGACTTCGTACTTTATTAATTTTAATTTGAATATAGGATTTACCTATTGATAGTTGCGCTTCAAATATAAAGTCCTGACGCTTTTAAACAAATCAGAACACAATTAGATATAAGCGAAGCTAAATTGTAATGTTTTCGATAAAATGTAAATAGGTACATTATTTATATATATGATAATAGGTTAATCTGCATAAGTGATTTGATTTATCTGTAAGTTTTAATCTTTTAATTTCATAGTTACTATTTTAAGTAGGTACCTATGCCATTTTTCTCTTAGTTTTACAAAAATCTTAAAGAACACTAAATATATTTTCCACGAATCGTTTCGTGGACTTAGCCTTATGGGATGAATGTTTATTGCAAGAAGACGTTAAGATCAACTTACTTCTGCCATACTTGTGTTGTTGCGGTCGGAAGCCTAACTAATACCTACGTTTGTTTCCCCTTTCGTCAATTAAATAAAATATTGAACACCTGTCAAAGTTCTTTCATATTCTGTCGTCGTTAAACATCAATAAGAAGCAAGTAGATCTTAAAGTTCAAAGCCTACATTAGAAATATACACAAATCTTGACAATGAAGGAAATTAAAGCAATAAATACTAATAATAAATAAATATAAGTAGATAATATGGTAAAATACATTTAGTAGAATAATCTAAATCTCACACGATCGGACACATGCCTTCTGGTACTGCCGCACCCGTAGCCTTATTTCTGATTTCATAATATTATTAAACCACTTGTTAGTAAAGAATGTGTATAAAGATTCAGTGACGAATGACTACAAGTGCGGCAGTTATTGCCTTAAAATCCTCTAATACCTACCTAGTAGATATCGTAGATTGTACATCTATTATATATGATTTTTATATATTTCTCAAAGCAAATGGTGTTTGTAAAGTGAAACATATATGGAATCTAAAAAATACATTATATAAAAACTTTACTAACTAAATGAAATTGAAATCACAATTAAGTGTGACGTTTATATCAATAATTACCTCCATTCTATTACGCTTAAAACCAATTAAGATTGCTGTTCACTATTTTATAAAAGTTGAATGTTTCTGTGTGCATGTCGCCCACACAGGTAACGACGATCAGCATAAAAGATTAACTTCATATTGGCTGATCGTTCTCACCTGTGTTGGTGCATGTCACATGCATACAGAAACTTTAAGCTTTTGTAAAATAACGAAGATCAGGCTACAGCGGACTCTTGGACTATAAACTTTTATAACAATTTAGAAAAATGTTGAACATTTAAATAACATCTCTAAATATTTAAACAAAATAAATAATAAACGATTAATTGTTTTGTTCGTATGCCGCACAGTTCATATAAAACAAAGCATGAGTACCACTTACAAATAAGGTACTTACTATAGAACTCCAGATATATATATATATAAATATATGAAAGTGAATTTTGTACTAATAATATACACCTATTAAGAGTAGTATACAGGGTTGACAAAAGATAACTCAACATTGATGGTTTACGAATAAGTCCCTTATTAACAAAACCGTTTGTTTCGACTGTGTACTGTACTGACTAAGGGGCCAAATAATGTTTGTATTACTATAAGTAATTCTAAGATGTATTAAAAAAGCGACGTGGCACTATATTCGGAGTGAAATATCTGACCGTGGACTTGAACAAATTCAACGTCATCATAAGAAATCGTATTTTTCTGACTACATCGTTTTAACTGAACCTAATGCCTTATATATAGACAAATGTACTATGATTTATTATTTTTGGTTTCTAGTCACGTGTGTCGTATGTGCTTTAGCCTAGAACACCAGTTAGTTTAAGATTTAAAATTTTATTTTATTTTACTTGTAAAACAATAATTGTATATTTCTAATGTAGGTTTGATCTTACACGACACCCAGTTAGAGGCTGCATGGAACAAGTCATGAATGTCATTCATTAATTGAACTGTGATAACCATTTCCAGTTAAGATAGAACCTTAACTCGCTGATAGCACTTACGCACCAAACGCAATTATTGTGAAGTACGCTTGGTAATACATTATATTAATTATATTACGATGAACCTACAATTTGTTGGTATTGTTACACAGTCAATGTTACTATAGAACCTAAAATATTCAAATTACGTTAGAAAATAATGTACCTTCTAGAATGTAGGTAATCTTGATTTACTCGTACATTTCCTAATCTACAGAACGTTGAAAAGCATAATTGTATCGGGTTACAATAACACTGCACTTAATGTCAAGTAAAACGTTCACTTGTGGGACCAATCAAGTTTTTAAATTTTCCACATAATATCTTAATTGATCGGTATTTGGTACTGTGTACGGCCTAGTGTACCGCCACCTGCTCTTTGTGAGCTCAGAGCCCTATCTCATAATACTGACAATCCCACAAATATCACGACGGTCAACGCGTTTACAGTTGTGATAGATTACCTTAACTTTATCTAACTAGGGTCCTGAAGGCAGTGGTGGTCGCGGATTATATGAACAAAACACTTTCTCTCTGTGTTGATATGCCTTGTATTATAATGTTTTAAATATAATATTGAATTGAATATATTTACAATTTATTATTTCATTAGTCGTACAAAAGTGTATTAAATTGGCTAAACTTGAGGGCAGTTATTGTACCCGTAACTCGTAAGTTTTATTCTATGGCTTTTTGTGATTATAATAAATTAAGTTTTATAATAATAACAAATCAATAAACTATACGGATTGTTACAGATGGACTACTAGGTAGTAAATATTTTATATAAATATGAGCTGAACAACATAGTGTGTGGTTGTCACTGTCGTGTTACACTGGAAGTTTGAAACAAATTGAAAATTCATTTTTATTATTGCCACGAAAATGTTTGTGAAATAGAATAATGTAGAAACAAAATTTGATAGGCTTTAGGTAAACACGATCACTTGTAGGCATACACATACAAATGTCCTATCTAACCTCCTACCTTCTATTGTAAAAACTAAGGCTAACAATGTCCGTCTTAAGTAACTTAAGTATTACTTTATAGTTTGTATGTAAGAAGCTACGCGGAGAGACGGAACGGCGGCAGCGACTTCAAATGATACAATGCAGTAGGTTCCTACTACAATTTTTATATGGACCTTACAATAAATAAATGAAGTATCAAACGTTGTTGAGAATATAGATAATAAATTATATTATCGATTTACAACTGGTCATTTCATAATATTGTGAATTCAATGGTTAAACCACAACATAACGCTCATTTGGTTTCAATGACCCTCAGACGTTCCAGAATTGTTACATTACAGGTGTAGGCAGAAGGGACCACTCGAGGCTTTTTTCGTCTTTGTCAATTTATTCAGTTGGTACAGCATAAATGAAATTCACAAAATATAAAACGGTTTCCCACGGACGGACACCATGGAGTACCACCGTCGCAGGATGATAGCGTCAGTTGCAAGCTTTACTAACACTTTATTATTAATAAGCTTTCAAAATTGCCTACTATCTCGAGATAGACACAAACTAACAACGTCGGGGAAGGCTTTGTTCTCTCACCGTGGAAACCAAGCTTGAGCTACACGTGATCGGTAGATAGGCATACTGATAGCTTCACATACTCAGGTACATGATTTACATAAGTTATGGATGTAGTGGGGTCTTCTTAAGGTCGTACACAATGGGAAAACTATGCTGATTATGATGGACCAAAAAAATTATAACATAATTTAGACTATAGTGTATTCTAAGTAGGTACCTACGATCGATTAAACAAAAGCAGCCGTAGGTTAATGATATGAGAGCTGACTCTCACATACATTTATGAAAATAATAATTACCTTAATTTACGACCTACTTGGTAATTATTTACGAATTATGAATTCCACAAAGAGAGAGGCTGTCGCCGCTCCGTCTCCCGCGGCCGCGAGCGGCGGGTGACTACTTTTCTTCGCCACTTAGTCTACTATTGCTATTGCACAAACCCTTCTGATAGAATTTAATAAAAAAAAGTCAATGTAAACCCGAAACTAAACCAAATTGTTACCTATTACCGTACACACACACCCACAGTTCGACAATTTTTTTAATCTATTTTTATTTGGTACTAATTTTATATCTATAGGTATGTGGAAACAATAACTCAGCATTTACTGTATGTCAAAAACACTGTTTTAGAATACTGTTAACAAGGTCAATTGTTGTAGCCGGCACGAGTCGTGTGCACAGATTTACCTCGTTCGTGTTGTCGCCGCACGCGATGGGTTCGCCGGACGATGTTCGTCTATCGAGTGCGCGCCTATCGTGCGATGACTATACATTGGCCGAAAGTGTGCATTATCCCACCCTTTGTTCATGTATGCTCAATACTAGCCTCGTATTAAATCTTTACAACAGTTCAAGTTACCTTGGCAAACTGCGCTTACTTTGATCGGAATTAATATCATACGGAAATTCGCGATCGTGTTTAAACAAATTAACTGAACACAATATATACATTTTTCCCATCAAATAGACGCATGAAAAATCAAGACATGTTGGCATTTCAAAATATCGAACAGTTTGTGGGACTGCTAATGCATGTCGCAAGTGTATACATATATATAATTATATACACACGTACGGCGAACTCGTATCTAGTGCGCGCTCCCATAGTAATTAGTGTAAAGTTAGGGTCATTCGTGCGTGTTTCATATCTGTACGCGCGAATAAAATTCAGACGAACATGCATTCAAGTGAGCGGTCGGCCCACGATAACCGACGTAAAGGGCAAATTCAGCTTAATCCAGTTATTTCAATTTGTTTTGTTAATACACTTATAAATGTCACGTATTTTAAATCTATCGCCGTTTCGGAAAGGTGCCTTAATAAAAAGGACAAGTAACTTGACACGACGTTTTCGGCTGCAAAATGTCTTAAAATTATAGAGTATTCTATAAACGTCTAAAAAGTCCCCAAGGAATTATTTCTAATATTTTTTAACAACGCAAAATTTAAGTTTTGCGTTACTATAAGCTGGAACGATGGAATTGAAACGATCCTTACAGTAGGTACGTACGTACTGCAATGTAATTTACAAAATAATAATATATACTCCTAAGTATAAGTATTTTATTACGACACCTTTTCTTATTACAGACTACAATATTTTGTTATAAAACAATCATTGCAGTGTCAGTGTCAATCATTACAAACTATCCAAAAACAGTTACACTTTCTACATACTATTTATACCTTATATACCTAATACTCTGGAACCAATTTTAGAAATTTTAGACGCATTTCTTGAAAATATGCAAAGCAGGGTAAACGTATGCCTAACATTATAAAATCAAGTAATAAAAATGTTTCTTAAATTTACAAGATTATTTTCGACGTACCAATTCTCAGCTCCTTGCGATGATGCCGATGCCTTGCGTATTGCGTTTCCACGACATTATAGGACGTCGTGTGTATATGTAGCATTACGCGGTGTGACTCACTTGACCTGTTCAATAACATTATCATACATATTATTTATTATATTATAAAAACCTGAGTTATTGAAGTTTTTAAAGAAACATGTATAGTTTTGTAAGAACGTTTGTAATATTATTTCCTTTATGGACGATCTTTATTTTGCTCCACTGTAAATGTTTCCTTGTATGGTTTTTTTAAAGACTTGAAAAAATAAATTGGTCCTTAATAATGTGGAAATGTATTCAACAATAATAGAAGAAAAAGTTGATCAGACATTACAACATTTAAAATATACGGGATCGAGCCTCGTTACAAGCGTTTTAAAAAGGCAACGACGATAATGAGAAGGCTAACGACCTAATATTATAAGTAAATAATAGGTATTAATGCACGTCTTCCATCTTCAATTTATTCACGTATCTATGCCACAGTATATTAATATCTATTTTTCTATCTTACCCCATTCTTATCTCCCCACATGCTTAAAAATATATTTATTTTAAAATAAATATAAAAATGCGATCCTACAAGCTACAGTTCAAAGACTAATAATCATAAAAATGTTCGCTTTTTATTTCGACCCTAATAAGTTAAGGAGAAGTTGATTGTTTCTACACCGGTATTGTAATTTAAAAAAATGGAATAAAAAGTTACCAATCAGCTTACATGTAGAATGATCACTCTTATGTTAATTTATTTTAGGGTAGGTAGGAACCTTTGAAAACATTATCAAAGATGTTTTATTCAAATTTTATTGTAACATAGAAAATAAGTTGAGAGTTAAATTTACCTAAATACATTTTAAAATATTTACTGTACATTTTTGTTCAAGTTACAGACAAAAACTTTCAGCCAGTGCGCACATCACCGCATTACATTGTCTCATTCTCCAGATCATTATTATTGTGTGAAGGAAGTGCAATATTTAAGTGTAAATTATAAAATTTTAGCAAATAGCAGATAAAGAGAAAAGCAATCGTTATATAATTTGTTATTAAATAATTTATGACGTTATTTATTATTGTTGCGTATTGCGATATGTGTGTTTTATGATTTTGATCTTCAAAATTGTTATAATATTTTAGTAATCTGGAATTAAATGGTTGATAGTCAACTCCAAAGCTTGTTTTCCTAATGCCCTGCCACATGAAGATACCGACTCAGTTTACAAGTAGTACCCCCCTGCCTAAATATTATTTTTTTCACTGAATGTGAATAAAAAAGAAAGAAATGGGTCCTAATTGTCACAAGTGAAACTAAGCTCAAATAGATTTTATACGATATACTGTATTGACCCTTTACAATTAAGTGATACAGAAGGCTAACAATAAAAAATAAAAAAAACAATAAAAATGTCGACGTGCAGTTGTCATGTTGTTCAAATATTATATTTTTCCTCTCAAGTGTGTTGATGAACTACGTACGTAAGTGCCTTAATCATTAAATTGACTTTCATAGCGCTCGCGCTGACAATACCCCCTCATACGTATAATGACCAACTTAGCTCTAAGATACCACGAGTATTGGCGCTTCCATTAAAATTTACCCTCTTTATATTTTAGCGCCACCTTTAGTAAACGCATTAATTAAATGTAATATATAGTTGAAATTTATCAATATTATGTTATTTCAAATATTATTGTGTTAGTATAATTATATTGTGGAGGTACGTCAATATGACACCATTTCTTACAAGGCTTGCATTTACTGTTATCGTTTTATACATTGAAGCTGGACACTTTCAACTTTTTTCCTCATTCGTAATAATTATACTCGTTACCCATTCCTGTATGTGTTCGTACCTATACAAAAGTTGACGACAGCAAATATTTGCCGGCGCTTCAATATTTAATAACAAATAAATACACGAGAGGGCTCTCTTTCTGTAACTGGTCGCTATCTGTACATGTACGACTTAAGGAAGAAACAAATAGTGGGTTCTGTAGTACCTAAGGAATAGAATCCAAAACAACCATTTTAAGGAGCTTTTTTTATGGAGGCTATTCACTACAGGAATTTATGGTGTATAACATAGGCGTATTACATACGAGTTACGATAGGCTGGCGCAGCAGGTGCGAATTAAACGAGGAATTACTTATTAATACTTTTAATAACTAACTATTTACATTATTTATATTTAAATTAAATCTACCTAAAACTAAGAATGAGACCGGCCGATGTTAGGTCCGGAATGTCAGCGTTGGTTCCCAGGCTTGATTCCAGTAATCGTCATACGATATGTTTCCTATACAAGCCTGGGATGTGGCGATGTATGCGAATGTAAAATACGCAGTATATATATCAAACAAAACATTTAAAAAAACAAACATAAATATTTACATTTTAGATAAGTTAGCCTATAGCAACGAGAACCATGTTTTTTATGTATTTGGTAGAAATGAGAATATGTCGCAAAGTATATTTCACACCGCTAGGTGATTGGGATGTCCCATTTCTTTAAAATTTACCCTCTTGCTGAAGTGGCGCCCCCATAATATGTATAGCTTTGGACGGACAACTTCTGATACACAGAGGTGCTTCTCCTTACCTCTATCCTCCGTAAAGTAGATGGCAGCATGACATAATGACAGATCCAACAAACTGTCATCTAACTGTTATCTATATCCATCGAGTATCCATACTTCATGATCTGTAACATGCCATTAAAATGTTAACACCCACAGAAATAATACTTAGTAAATGAACAAACGACAGCTAAAAAACACACAATAGTATTTCCGCCGTCTGCTTATTTAATATAAAAATACAATCAGGTTATCTATCATTAATTCAATTCTGATCTAGTAAATAAGTAGATCTAAGGTCAGTGGTAAAAATGGTGCTGATAATTGTCTGTCGCATAAACCTTTGTCTACATCAAACGGACGTAATTATAGTGTACTTAATCTGTGTTATATTTTAAACTATATTTTTCATAATCTGTTCAAACTTGTCTCTTTTACATTTCGATTATTTTATCTGTGCCATGCTGAGCGTTTATTTTCTAGGGATGTTTGTTCTGCTCTCGCTTGTATCGATAATCTAGATCAATTGAATCGTAATTTGGTAGTGTTGATTTTAAGTTCTGGTATTAAAACTTCGGATATTTAAAAAGCAAACTCAATTTTGAATGTGGTACTGCCCAATAGTAATCGTAGCTATGAAAATAATGATATTGGTTTTGAATTTAACTATTAAGCAAAACATTAAAGAAATAAATATTGACTTACTAAGACAGCAACATAATATATAGCAACAACTGTATAGAACAGCATTCCTATTCATCCCAGAAAAGTTCTTCCTAGGTGGGAAACACTCCTACGACCTCCGGCTTAGCAGTCAAGTTTACTAACCATTAAATTAACATGCCATTAAAAACAACATGCCATTCTATAGTTATTTAAAAATAACACATAAGGTCGCACTTTGTTTGTGTGGAATGCTACAATGCGTATGACAAATTGACTTAATATTAATTAATTAATTAATTATAATAATAATAAAAATTATAATAATATTATAATATAAATAATATTTATTAATAATTATTAATTAATTATCAAGTATTTATGTTTATTTACCACTAAATATAAAACAATAACACTGTGACAGAATTATACATTTCAATTTGATCTTCTTTAAATAACTGCGTCGATCCGCTAACGGATC
>DWKC01001375.1:0-10195 GCA_018249195.1 Racta chiria
CCTTTTTCGAAATATTCGACAATTATTTTTTTATTGAAAATTGCCGGTTTTTAGGCTACTAAATTTAAGTTTGTTTATTTTGTGTCTTTTATTATTATTATTATTGCATGTTTACATGTGTAATAGGATGCTTTAGGACGTCAATCATTAAAATAGTGCATACGTTAATTGAACAGGCCTTAGTGGACAAGTTAAAGTTAAGAAATGAAAAAAAAATTAGAAAGTTTATTTTTCTCTACGGAATATTAAAAAAATATATGGCAGTTGTTCGGCAGATGTGTTTTGAAATATCTAGTTTCATCAGCTCGGTTTTATTTAAATGCATTGAAAAAACTTAGCACGACTATTCCTGTAACCCTGTATAATACCTAATAATTAATAATGATGATAAATTTAGTGAACGGGTCTGAATGAAATTTGTCACAGAGACAGATTAAAGTCTGGAATAACAAATAGGCTATTTTTTATCAACACACCATGCGGGAGAAGCCGCGAGCGGAAGGTAGTAGTTCACAAAACAGTCATGACATACATTGTCCTAGCTTGAGTGATTAGATAATCTGTACTAATTACGATGTTTGTTCTATAAACAAACGTAATAACTTGTTGTCCCAAACAAAACACGTTGCTTAGCAATTAACATTGAATATACATTACTTGTTCTATAACAGAAGGTACGACGTAATATAATATAAAGGCACCGTAATGGGACCATACCGTCGGGAATAGGTACCTGAAGAGCTCGTAGTCCAACGACTTGCGTTGATCAGAAGTGATCGGCAATGTTAAGCAGCGGTCGTAGAGTAGGTGACCACTAGTGGCATATGAGTTCTTTCATGTCTCGGAAGGCACGTAAAGCCGTCGGTGTCGATTGTTATCCATATGGTAGTCGTTGACTTTTCAGAGGCCTTCGGATGGCATAACAACTTCCAGCACTTTGTTGGCCAGTAACGTCTTTACTAACAAAGAGCTGTGCAACTACAATACTTATCGTAATGGAAGGTACGTCTTTACACTAGGAATGTTACCTTATTAGGGGTCATATAGCTGGAAGAGGTAGGTACGTATAAAAAGTACTTATAATTACATCACCCATGAGCCCTCTACATCTGTCTATACAGTAAGTTACCCGTTTGTCCTTTGTGTTGGAGGAACAAGAACGATCTCTGTTACAGCAGATGCAGTGTGTAAGTCGCCCCAACATCTGGTGAAGTCTTTTTTTGCTTACACACAATCAGGGTGTTTCTGTCGAACGATAAAATGTCGCGTTCTTGATTTCGTACGTTCAGCTCTAAGTACATATAATTTTAAATTTATTTATATATTTTGAAACATTACCATCTAACGCTACTGGAATGTCCCAATTTGTTAGTGCAGAAATATACAACAATTATGATAATAGAAAAAGCAGAATAAAAATAATGATAACAATAATATACAAATTCACATTAAAATAAATGTCAACATAATATTATTAATTAATTTAATAATAATCTATACTTGTTGAGTAATATGTAGAAAATAAAAACTGTGTGATTTTGTTACAGAGCGACATTCTCGACATTCGAGACTTTAAATAAAAAGTAAAAAAAACATCTATACTTTTAATTTCAATAGATTGTATAGATTGCTTGAAACGTTCAGGCAGTGTAAAATAAAATTGATTTACCACTTTAGGGAGGAGCGGAAGTGAATAGTGGGAAACGGGGAGGTGGAGTTTAAGGGGTGTAAGAGTGTGCGGGAAGGCGGTGGAATGTTAAACGAAATTGACGGAACCCCGCTTACCGGGGTCCCTTTTCCGGCGTGGATAAAAATAGCCTAATCCAACCTAACCAAATTTCCTTTCACATAAGTAAATTAGTGTTATTCAATACGGTGGGCTCAGTGTGTATAATACTTGTTTAAGTTTGAATAATATGTGTATTTTCTCAGTGCGTCAAGCAATCTATACATTGCCTGGTTGTACTTGGCCGATAATATAATATAAAACCGAAGGCGAAGTCAGATTTCCATCATTAAATCTAGCAACATAAATGTAATTTTCAGTGCCTACCTGAAGCGATCATAGCCCAACCGTTTGTGCCGATCAAAAGTGATTGAAGTTATGCATTGATTTTTCGACCGTACTTTTGTTCGGTACCGGTTGTTACCTTTAGATGGCAATCGCTAAGCCATCTCGGAGGCCTTCAGGCGGCGTAAAAACTTCCGACACTTGGCCACTAACCCCTCAACCAATCCGCATTGGAGCAACGTGGTTACGAGGAGAGACCCTTGATCAGTAGTGGGTAATTAGTGGGTTTAGCCATAAGTACACTTTTAGTACGCACAGTGAACCGCAACCTACATTGTGAATTGAGTTGTTTAAAACACGGTTCACTTAACTCAAATCCATACAAGCTTTGATCCTACCCAGGCATCAGAACGGTACCTATAGTTATAATACATTAACTTAAAATGTAAACAATGAATATTGTAAAGCTTGTCAAAAATCATTTAAATTATCACGTTATGCATTTCATATAATTGAGTATGTACTGACTTTGATATTATTTTTAATAATGTCCCGAAGGTATTTAGATTCTCTTTATTTCTTGATTTTCGTTATGCAACTTGATAGCTCCAAGGACGAAATAAGAAATAAAATTTTTTTTAACATACAAATGTTTTTTTTTTTATAATTCCTTATTACCATTGCATAAACCGGTACCTAGCCAGCGACTCGATTGAGAACCGTACCGGCATCGAATATGAATGAACTTCGACATCAACAAACGTCGTTTATTTACAAACAGTAACGGTTGCTACCAAAACGGACGCAGCACACGCCACACTGGCACTCAAATAAACCGGGCCGCAGACTCCCCTGCTCATAACGTACACATACGTGATTTCTGAGCTTCAAGACGTTTCCGGCTCGCGCGTGCTGCGAACGAGAGCCAGATGCCGAAAAAGGATTTGTATTCATTTGTATTCATGTAAGAATTTGGTTAACAGTGTATTAATTTTAATTTGCTTTATACTCTTCGGCAACGATAATGATAAAAGGTGTGCTGAGAAGTTTATTTGGCTATTTCTTCACTTTAAGCAAGCTTCCGTAACGGTGTTTCACGTAAAAAACTACCTTGATGCGTGTATTCCAAGTACCTATATAAGTTATCGTGCTTCAGAGCCTGGGTCAGTAGTGGGCCATTAATGGGTTGAAGTAAGTGAATGCGATTTATTAGCAAAATCAAAATCGTATCATTTATTTCGTCTTAGGAAGTAAAAGCTCATTCAACGAAAGTCAAGAAGTTAACAATACCAAGGCCCTACCTATATTAACAAGAAAATTAATAACAATAAATTATGAAAAAAGGAAAAGAAAATTCTAGGATAGAGCCTAAGGTACAGAGTAGTAATAGTAAAATAGAGAGTACTTAACTATCATCGGCTTTATAATACGACACAAACCTTATGCAAAATTACATCGCTACTTACAATCAAGTCAAACATTAACTTACCGATTGATTGCATATAAAAAAAATGAACAGCTGTTGACAATAAAATCTGGAGTTTCGTAGTGATGTAATTTCGCAGCCATTTATTTTATTCTATGGCTCGTTCTCAAATAAACTTGCATTTTATTACGTAGAAATCAATACGTTCGACAATACTATATCCACATCAGACGACCACCTACTGTCGTTATATTACAGAAACCGCAAATATTAACTCCAATAATTCATTAACAATCTATAAGACTGGAGCTTTTCTCGCACTGCTCTCCGGTATCAGAAAGCTTCCCTCGAAAGCTCCGCACGTGTTTCCACCTTTCCACCTGCGCGTGCGCTTGCTCCGATGGGCAGAGTCCGCCGCGCTTTCGGCGTGATATGTCGTGTTTGACGTATACACACGCACGTTAGGCCATGGGACCCCAATATGACTTCTGTCTTCGCGCGACCAGTGAGTTTTTTCTTCTTTCTAGAACATGTTTTGTTTTTTTTTTTGCGTGCTATTTAAATTTGGAAGTTGTAATTGTTTACGACTCTAACTTTGGATATATGTAGCTATTTTATTTTTGTGTAATTATAATCGAATAGAATTTATTTTTCTTGATATCATCTATATAAAATCTAGCTGTGGACTCTTACGTAGTTCAACTAACTTCACCTAACAACAACTTCTAATAACAAGATGGCTACTATATAAAAGTGTAAAACGATTTATTTGTCTGTTTCCCCAAAGAAACAAACTACATAGAAAATGTTATTAATAAATATCATGTCTATAATTACAAAGAAGCTGTTACTTACGTATCTAAAATATGTTTACTTAAATTTAATACAGATAACATAGTTACAATGTATACTTACTCGTATATAAAAGGCGCATTTCGTAGACTATTAAAATACTCCGATCTGTAAGCTACGTAACTATTTTTAATCCTAGATACGAAAATGCATTGATATTATAATTTACTAATTTTACTATACGAGTAGTATGCAGTTGAGTGATCTGAGTAATACAAATTCGAATTACTCACTACCTGAAACTGAAACTGTATGTGCGGGAAAGATGTTCCCGCCTTATTATTCTTCAGACATATTTTGTTACTTTCCGAGAATGCAGACTGATTCAGAGGGCACACGTGAAGGACACCTGAGCAGATCGCTCATGTTGGTATATAAAATTAGGTCTAATACTTCGAATTCCAAGTCTTTATGTTATAAAAAAATATCGAATGAACAAAATTATACGGTACTATACTATACGGTACAATATTAAAGTTATGTTATGTTTTAACATAAATTTTCTACACAGTTCAGTATATATAGTATATCTTTAATTATTACAAATAAATATAATATTGGTATTTCTAATGTCTATGTCATTATAAATTTAATATTATTCACGTAATTAATTTTATCTATTTACAGTTGCTTTAATAAGTTACCAATATACTTATAAATAAGTTTGAATATAAGTTTAAAATTCATCCGCATCAGATACTCGTGCAACGGACCAGTCTCCGCACATAAATCAATATAACCAAACACATTTAGGCATAAATAACTAAATTTAGATACATTAATGGTCTGGGTGTTTGTCCATTGTTCGAGTTAGTTTTTGTGCGCCACATGTCCTCAGGGCAGACTGCCCCTTCATCCTGCCCTCTAAATTGTGGGACAAATATCGCCAGATGCGGGTACAAAAACTATTCAAAATTATTAAAAAGCTCGTTATGTCTCGAAAATGGTGTTCGTTACGCCATTTATGAAACAAGGAGGGCTGGACCGATTTTCATGATTACTGATTTGTTGGAACTGTCTCAGCCAGGAACGGCAGCATAAAAATTATAAAAAAATATATGATAAAATTCACAATTTTGTTAGTATACTTGTCAATGACTTCATACAATATTGATTAATTCTAAGGCGGTACGAAGTTCGCCGGGTCAACTAGTCAAATATAGAATTTTAGGTTGCAAGTTTTAGTTTGTTAGTTGTTGTTTGTTAGTTGTTAGTTGCAAGTTTTCAGTTACTTCCACATAACTATAAAAAAGCAGGTTAAAAATAGAACTGTAAACATTAAACAGACACGCATTTCGTAGTAGGCATCTCGTTGAAATAAGTAGGTGTGTAGTGTAATTACTAAATTATAAGACATTCCCATATGAGAACGGTGGCTAAGTATGGCGGAGTCAGGACGAAGATTGCTTTCAATTCGCATTTTCCGGCTCAAAAGTAGGTTGGTGTACTCCGCCCGCAGGGGACGTAATAGAGAGCCGTTGTCCATTGGCGTTATTGAATAATTCTCGCTGAGCGCAGTCGCACGTCACTGGTCTTCACGATGGCTCTGAATTCCAGTCCCCTCGCAATGATCCTCGGTATTAGATCACTCTCATCCTGTTGATTGCTGATAAGGAACTGTTCGTAGAAAATTCCGGACAATTCAACTCTTAAACTGTCTTTGTTCCAGATAATCCATCGTACTTCGCGTTCCCGGATAAAGATGTACCTGACAACGCCGGTTCGGTTGCCTCTGGAGCTGAACAGTACTCTCGATCGGCTCCAGCTAGAACGTGGAGTGATGGAGGCCGGCCACTTACTTCTCCTCGTCGGAGAGAGCCGGAGAGTCCTAGAAGAAAGGAATTCAGAGCCCTTCTACGATCCCTATCTGCGAAGGAGCCTGAACAAGCTGAAAGGTTTTTGAAAGGCGAACCGAGGCCTGGCGATTGTGCCCCAGGAGACATGAGGCATACTTTCACTGCTCCAAGGATAAAGTAAGTTTACCTTCAAAACGTGTGTTTAAAAATAAGTATACAACACCTCATAGTATATATCTAAATATTGATTATAAAACATGACATTTATAAAATATAAATAAAACAATTTCGAAAATCATGTTGGTTACACTTTTTATAACTCAAGAACGGCTGGACCGATATTAATCGTATTTATTCATTTCGATTTTAGTCATACTTGGCTTTTTCAATTCGTCTTAGCCGACATTAACAAAATAACTAAATACTTGAAATATTTGAAAACAATAATTATTAATAATTTAAAGAGAAATAGCACAAAATTGCTGTTTGTTTATCGATATGTTTTTTAATGCATCAAAATTTCAGGCGTTGAAACTCGTTCAATGTGATTTTGCACATAATTATTAGAAGAATTCGTATCTTTCAACTATATAATTTTGCGTGTCGCCTCCGTCCGTCTGTCCACACTTTCTCGATAAGTCGTTTGAAATTATAGACTTTCATATAATAATCGGATGACGAGAACTTGTGCTTTAAAAAAATATTATAAACGAATTTGTGTTGTGAGATAAAAAAAGAATAATTTTTATGAGAGTTTGGAAAGTACTACTGTATGTAGACGAAGTATCTGAAGTATATTTTTTCTTGAGTACATTTTTTTAAACGCTTACAAACCTCTTAGAGTATTCTCTAAGATTAGGGGAATTATTATTAGGGGAAGTATTTAAGGTTGCAATCTGTCACAAAATTATCATCAGCGATCGAACCTGGAACGCTTTGTTTCGCAAGCAGGATCACTACCATCTACGCTAAAAGGCCGTCAAAATTTGTAGTAATAATTAAAAAAAAATCCTTCAATGTTCGTAGTTTAGGATTTTGATTGAGAATTATACATGTTTAAGGAAAATATTGTGATATTCTGTTTCTATGTGACAAATAGATTTGGCTCCTCTAGAATTTACCTATAATAATGGAAGCTCATTAAAACCCAAGTGTATGTGATCAAACAAAGAACTCAAAAAACTAAAGCTTTAAATTGAATCGATTTTTATTCACACAATTATTGTAAGACGAGAATCGAACCCGGGCCGGTAAATCTAACGGAACTTGCTACGGCGTTACAGGATAATCAAATCGTGTAATAACTAATACTTACTTAGGTAATAACAATAATTTATTTGAATACTGGTAAAGTAAGGTAAATTTCGCACAATAATATTTTAAAACCTCAAGCTATAATTGTGCTGCTATAGAATACCTTAAAACAACATTTTAAACATAGAACTAGGTAGGTAGTGTTAGAATAACTTTTTTTACGTAATTATTACGTAAAAACAATAAAAAATATCGCATCTTACACAATTATTGTGACGATATTTTTTATTGTCTGTGGTGTTAAATAAAATAATATCCTCACGCATCTACGAGACAAGACATAATCCTACATTTAAAAACAAATAATAAAAATTATATCTACCTTTAAAATCGCACGTAAGTAATAAGTTTCACTTTCAAAGCGAACGTTCTCGGCAAAAGTCACAGAATCAAATAATATATTGATTGGAAGAGTCCGAATTCACTTTTTGAAATTGGGCGCGCACACGGGAGCAATGTCCCAGGAACTGTTGTGGCAAATGGATGACCGTCATTTATATACTCGGCGGGAACGCTGCGTTTTCTTGAATTTAAAATTGAACTGAACACGCCTATTATGTTACATACATAGGGATATCATACAAAGGGACTATGCTACAGATGTATTGGGAAAACTGTGATAAAAAGCCGGTGTTATCAAACTTACACCATCTCTTTCTATCCTTATCAAAACCTCCAACAATGAAAGTGATAGGCGATAAACGCAAATCTATTTATCAAATTTTTCTAAACATTTCGCTTACCTGATTTAAAAATAGCTGTACTGCAAAACGGTTATTCTTTAGAATGCGCATAGTAAAAAATATAATCTGTGTTTTATTTAACAGTGTGCATGTTCGGAAGCTATTTCTCCACGTTCTTAAATCTAGAAATATATTAAACTTTTTAATTTTATACTTGAAAAGATTCATGCATTCAGCTTGCAGGTGTATTAATGTTAAACATGCACTTGGTATTTAAGTCTTAATTGAAAATTAAAACATTTGTTAACTTTTTTGCCCATATTTTTTTCTTACAAACTTAATAGAAACCCATTGTTATGCTTTAACCATCCCTGTATTACCAAGATTACACAATTACTGACGAAAAAACTGATAGGTAAAGTATATACCTTGAATATCTTGAATAACAGGCGTAAAAATAATTCACTTTGTAGTAAAGTCGACGTTACCTAAGTAGCAATAAGTTCGTTAATTGAATAAATATTTTAAATATATATTTTTAACATGTAAAACATAAATTAACATTGGATTGGATTTAACTCATCGCTGGCCCACTACTGAGCACGGGTCTCTCCTCATACTGAGGAGGCCTACAGCATACTCCACCACGCTGCTCCAATGCGGACTGATGGAGGAGTTAGTGGCCAAAACAAGTGTCGGATGCTGCCCGTAGGTCTCCGATAAGGCTTAACCACTGCCATATGACGATAACAACCTGGACAAGCTTTGTGTCCTCCGATGCACGGAAGCAATTCTGAATTTTTTTAGGCACTAATGCTGCTAGCAGTCATTGTTCCTCCTGCCGATCGAGACCGCTATTGCTTAGCGCGGCCGATCCCTTTTAACCATTCTAAAGCACGGGGCTATGAGCATTTTAACATATGCTTGGAAATTATTATTAAGCTTATTAAAAATAACTTATCCAAATGTTATGGACAAATAGGTGGAATATTGAAAATGGAATTTTATATATATATAATTAACTTAGCGATCTATCTGTCACTCTCTCTAACTAAATACCTACTCAATAAAATGCTAACTGTGACTTATTGACAGACAATGTATTACCTAATCTACTATTAATAACTAGTATATACTCGTATTACTAGTACTAGTAACTAATCTGTCTTCTACTAACAAGTATTACTGGTATTGGTTCAGGCTGTACATTCAGTTCTCTGTGTAAGTCATAATATTTATCTTAAAGTAGTATACATTACTAAGAGGTATGAAACTTGGTAAAGAGCAGCCTTATTACTATAGATAATAAAAATAGAGCCTTAGACAGGATAAGCCTTATTCATATTTAACTCCATTATGGGTTAACTTATGGATATTAGCTGCGTCTAAGGGTCTTAGGCGCAAAGACGTCGCACAGATGCACAAAGAGACAAAGTCAATGTCAATTTATTAATTTAATTATAGCTCACTCACGAATGTAATTTTTTTTAACTATAACAATTATATAATAATACTTTAACAATTAGGTACTGGCTTAAAAAATCCATAAACAATGCCACGGTAATACCTGTCTCGGCTTTGCGAAGACAATTCATATTTAGCCTAAATACGCTCGTGTAGGTCAGAAGAAAAAATAACCGAAGAAAAAAAAAACCTCGTACTCTTTTATAACTAACTAACCACCGAGAATAATGTAGGTGTCTTTATGAAAAAAGTTAGTGCGATTTACTATCTGAAACTATGACAACACTGACCATCGTATGAGATTGTAGTCAAGCAGGACTGGCCTGTTGGTCTAGTGGTTAGTAAGCCTGACTGCTAAGGAGAACAGTCTGCTAAGTCATGGATTCGACTCCCACCCAGAACAAACTTTTCTGGGATGAGCTGGAATGTATATTTATTTATCCTTTATTGACCCACAATAAAATATTACGGAACAAAGAGCAAGCTTAATGCTCATAGCATTCTCTACCAGCTAACCACATAAGACCATATCAGAAATTTAAAGATTTATTTCAAAAGCCTTAACATATATAACATATTGTTATTGTTCGTAATCAGCAGCAATAGTTTCAAACTGTGTCGCTACTGTTTACGCCCACCTCGGAATACA
>DWKC01001376.1:0-10193 GCA_018249195.1 Racta chiria
GGGTTTTTTAAATGAACCTTTTAATATTTTTACAATTCAGGGATAACGAACACCTTATAATACAAATAATTAATGGAACTCGCCTATTGTTCAATACAATATTAGTAATAAAGGCTTGAAGAAAGAAAGAAAGAATATCTTTTCTTCTGTCTTTCTAATAAAGGCTTGGTAATTAGATAATATAACGCTTATAGTGTACTAGTTTCCGCACGCCACTTCACCCACGTGGTATGTTGATAAAAAGTGGCTGTTATATTCCAGACTAATCTATGTCTGTGCCTAATTACATTCAGATCCGTTCAGTAGCATTTGCTGGAAGGAGTAACAGACATCTATACATCCATGTAGCTCATCAATTTTCAACTTTAATATTATTATCTGACGCTTTTCTGTCCCACTGCTGGGCTCGGGTCTCCACTGTCAATGTGAGGGGTACAGGCCATAGTCCACCACGCTGGCCAAGTGCGGTCTGGTAGACTTCATGCACCTTTGAGGTCTTTATGAGAACTCTTGAGAGTGCAGGTTTCCTCGTGATGTTTTCCTTCACCGTAGCAATTGATAATCAATTTCTGATACACGCTAATAGAAGTGCAAGCAGCAAGTTTTCAACCCGAGACCTCACGTTCAAACCATTTCGCTATGACTGCTATATTTTCACACATAAAGCCTAACAATACTCAAATCACGGTAGGTGTAGTATACAAAATAAAACAAATTAATAATTTAAGTCTTCATTTTATTGTGAAGGTTGTCACCTAATATAATGTATAGGTAGGTACAGTATATTAATAAGCTTATAATGTATTGCTGTATTCGTTCAGTATTCGCAATAGAGGCGAATAGTACCCACAATATCGTCTTAACACGTGGTAAAGGTAACTCAAGGTAAAAAATTAGGCTGTGGTAAGTAAAAGTATGTTACATTTATCACTGAACTTAAAATTATACAACAAAAAGTCGTTAGATTGTAGGGGGTATTATAAAAAAATAATAATATACATATTTTGTGCGTTTATGTTTTTTTGTACATTATATTTGCGCACAAAAAACAATATAATACCTAAGAATTTAGAAAGTCTAAATCTTAAAGTATAATTAATGTTATAACAAACATTCCATGAAGGTAGACGTTACTAAATCATTTTAAAAAATTTGAAACACTTTAAAAAACTTAGTTTATTTTGTTCATTTAAACTTGCTTAGTTGAGTAAAACTTGAAACCTTTATACCTTAGTACAATTTACCTTTGTCGAAGTTACCATTTACCTCGTGTTCATGGACTTATAAAAACATGGATCTAACTGGCTAAGTATACCTGATGGTAGCCTGATGTGATCTGTACGGTTTTTACAAGTTTATAATAATATAATATTACTGTAATTTAAATATATTTTTATCTGTGCCATGAAATTGAGCGCGGAATTTGAACTATATTTTCTCTGCATTAAAATATAATTTCTTAATTACTTATATATCATAATATTGATATCGATAACATATTATATCTTGCAAAAGTAAAGTTGTATGACTTCTAGAAGATACATAATTATATCATTTGAAACTTTATCGTCGTCATAATTACTAATTCGGCGATGTACCTTACTAATATACAAGTTTCAGTTTTTTTAATTAAAATTTGAGTAAAAACACATTTATATTTTTTTATAAATAATACAATGAAGTCGAGAAAAAATGCTAAAAAAGTACAATATTTGAAATGATTGTTCAAATCTTGAATGAATTGTATTTCATTCAAATATGTAATTTTGAAGTAAATAAACTTGTTACTGTTTTTTGTAAAAATAATATCTTTGACAACGATAATTTTTAATTCAAGCAACCGTTTTTAAATAAAATTATAGTAAGTAAAACAAAACCATGTGTAATAAATTGAAATCATTGGGAAAGCTATTCGGAGGGATTTTCAAATAATACGGTTGTGTCATTTTTCTATCATATATCACAGACAAGCCAACTTGAAATTCAGCAATCCAAAATACGTATTTACACAGCGGATATCCGTCTTAAAAATTATTTATATAATTACTGATTAACAGAGACTGTTATAGAGATTACATAGCCCGAACATTGTTGTAATAGCTATATAATATTATTTTCTAATATCGAATGCTCGCTGATAAAGTGAACAAAATCAGAAACACTGTTAGTAAAAAAACAATTTTATTTTTGTGATTTTTCGACTTGGTACATTTTGTCAGTGAGCGCGCAATATGGTGTCGATTTGGTCACTTGGAGAATAAGATAATTTTAATATCTATTATATTTCTCTACGTGCAAAATGTTTCGTTAACGTCTCTTTATCGTTCACATTACAGTGACACCCTGTTTGAAATATATTAAATAATAGTTTATGCGATCTATAAAATAGAGAAAAGAAAATATTTTGCCTACACTTAACCAGCACTGATATGCGTCAAAATTTCACAACTTTTAACTAAATTAATTTATTGCCTCTCGGGCCCACGACCGCTTGGAAACTAATAATAATTTTCGTCATACAAAACTTATTAAATTGTTTGCGTAATATAATATTAAGAATTGAGTGTGTTTAATGATATAGCGAATGTCACTAGGTGAAACAAAATTATAAATATTTTTTGGTCCTTCGAGCCCGATAGAACATACAACATAGTACATGAATTCTGTAAATTCAGTTAGAAACAAAGTTACCTACGTAAACAGATAATATAAAAGAAACATGCAATATTACGAGGTTAGTTACAAATATTTAGTTTTGTACAATTAATTATGTTTATTTGTACAATATAGTTACAATTTAATTCTTAGGCAAAGTATTCACCGATTGATGTATTGTTAAGGTGGTAAAATGTTTTCACCAATTCACCAAGCGACAGTCGCTAGATGCCGACAGTGTTCGAACTTTAATTAAGACTTACGTATAGGTTACTTTAAGTTTGTAACTTGTGCAATGTACATATTACTTTTCCTATTCACTACAGCCTCAGTAGTTTATCTAATTGCATATTATCCTATGACAACAACTACGAACCCTGTACATTTAAGTATTACATATTTTTGAGATTCTTTTTTTAAATTTACATTTGATTTTTTAAATAAATGTACAGGAAGCGTTCATGTCACTATTCTAATTAATTTTAATCTCACTTTTGATTATATAATTACATTCTAATAGCTTTATATCCTTATAGCAATTATTACATTTAGGGTAATCTTTCAACATTAATATTATTTTATCGCGAAAGCAAACCCATATTAATTATTATTGTTCTCTGTAATGTTGCCAGGGCAACAGCTTGCTCTGTATGAGGTAAGTTTTCGACTATCAATCCTGCGAAAATAAATCGCGATATTCCCTTTTTACCTTACTTAACTACCTTATTTTAACCAACTAATAAATAATAAATTAAAAATTCGTTATTTACTTACAATAAGTAACAAGTTTATGGAAAAGTGATGCAACTTATTATAATAATGTCTATAAAAATAATTATGAATTGTTAAAAGTTGATTAACTTAGAAGAACGGGTTTTTTGTATTTTTTACCCTATAAGGTATGTTTACAAAAGTTACCCCACAAGTTTGTGTATTGAGTATTGTACAAGTCGAATTATAATGGATTTGTACTTTCAAGTATAATAGAATAGGCAAGGGCATGTTAGCTATGTCACTACGAATTCTAAACCTCTAAACTACTAAATGGTCCGTCTTAGTACGAATCGATACAAACTGATGTATTGTGTGAAATAATTACATGGACCCATACACGTTAATAAACTCATTAATAGCGAGGCCAGCTCATTGAATATCTTGAGTATAATACTGAAAAAAAACTGAGTTTCAAAAGGCTTAAACCATGATCCAAAACCGACGTAGATAAGTTACGTTAGTAGTTTTAGAATCTAAAACAATAATGATTTTTCCTTCACGTTATTGTCATAGAATATTTGATAATTTTATAATCGTACTATATAATTGCAGTTAAATATTTTGGTTTTGGAGAATGACATAAGCCAGACGTCAGTTTGATTTGGTTACAGTAACTTTATAATACAACGGTATACATGAATGATGAATACAATAGTAAATAAGCTATTCATAGCTTATATTATATTTGAGCCACAGAAGTATATAATATATTATATTAATATTTTTCATTTCTATTTAAAGCTCTTAGATTTCATTCATGCGAGTTTAACATTCGCATCGAATGCCGCCCGTGAAACGGAACGCAGTAACTGTAACTTGCGTTCGAGGGCGACTAAATATTGATTTTCAATAATGTTAACAACTATTTATCCAGTATAGAATAATTTTATATTAAGTTAAAAAACAAAAGCTTCGCTTTTGTCTATTTTCACCATGCTTAAAACCCGATATATGAACATACCTCAACACTCTAACGAGTTCGTCAGGAAGGTCACTTGGTTTTATTAACAGCACTTAAGATCTTTAAAATATTATTGTTCATGAGAGGTCCGTAAACTAAAGGTCGATGCGTAGTAGGCCAACGGAGGCCAGTAAAATATTTGCGAGTCTGTTTTTTAAATAGTCCACACTTGAACTTTTTCTGCGATAACACACCAGCTCGCTTGGTCGTAGTAGGACGATACTACGTGCAAACTTTCAACGTACTTTTCGATGAGTTGGTCGAGTTCTCCTCGCTTGAAGACGTGGTAATATCTGTGGTAGGTGACGGCGCCGCCCTCTGACGGTAGGCTGTCGGAGCCGTCACTCAGAGAGGGTAGCAGAGGTGCGTGAGGGATGGCACGGGCGGGTACTGCGGGCGCGGTCGTCGTCTCCTCTGAGCAGGAACGAGTTTCTAAAAGTTTCCTGTCCTTAGAGCATTCGCTGCAAGAAGGTAAAGACGCCAAGCTAGCGCAGCCCAGTGAAGCCGTACTGCCAGTTTTATCCCGTCTACTCCAATCACTACCCGCGGATGTATCGCTAGACTCGATCGAAAACCCAGATTTTAAGGGAGCCGTACTCGTACTCGATCGTGACGTTATCGATTCGGGGCTGATCTCCATTTTATCCAGATCACTTGAGTCCGTAGACTGGCCAACTTTAAGCGAAGATCGTTTGTCTGTGCTTGTACAGAGCGAGTCGACGCTGATTTCGGATTCTAAAGAGTAGCCCGTTTCGAGAGATTGACTGGTATCGTAGTTGCCGGAATCGATCGTAATTTCTGGATTTCCGTTGCTTGACGATATAGCGCTGTCGTCGTCCGGGTTTTTTGTGTCTACGTCTGGGGTTTTGTCATCTGTAATCGGTTTAACATTGTACTGAATATTGGCACAGTTGTTGAGATAAATGTCCTCGTCGTTAGTGACTTTCATAGATTTCTTTAGTTCTCTGAATTTTAATATGACGGGATCCACGTCTTTTGATTTCTTTTTACTTTTGGTTTTGGAGCCGCACTTGGGGAAGAGTTTATTTATTTCAGTCTCATGCGTGTCGTGTATCGATACAAATGCGTTCTTATCGCCTAACTTGTCTACTTGTATGTCGTTCTTTTTTAATGGCTCTTCAAGGTGTTGTAAACTATCTGACAACTCGTCTAATATTTTTTGCGTATTACGATCTTCTTCTTCGCGTTTTAATCTTAGGGAAATACTTTTTTCACTGCTGCTACTGCTCGGTAGATCGAAATCTTCCTCATTTATTCTTTTGGAGTATTGATCGATTTCCTGTAAGAGTTTCTCACTTAATTTTTCAGCGAATTCCGTCAAATGTTGGCCTTGTTGCTCCTCGACCCAATCATCATCTTTAGCAAGCATGTCGGATTTGCAAGTCACTAACGGTTCATTAGCTTGTATCCTGTTAAAACTTTCCGATTTAGATATCGACTTTTCTGAATCAGTGCTCGACATGGAAATTGAGTCGTACGGTAATCTCGTAGGGCTCCTGTGGCTTTTACTTAAATTTTCATCGAGGGACCTACCTTCGGGCCTATTCGGAGATAGTCTGTTTAGGCTCCAGGTTGAATTGCTAGTACTGCCCTGCTTCGGTGAACGATCTTTTGATCTTCGGCCTGGAGAAAGTCGTTCCAAGCTTGAAGAACTTCCACTAGAGCTTGTATGCGATTGAGAGCGCGATCGATCTTCTAATATCCTAAGGTCTCCTGGTGACAATTTATTGAGACTCCAGTTGCTACTGCTACTACTGCTTGAAGCACCTTGTACGATGGCCATTGCTTCAGCGCTTTCTATTTTTTCGAGATGCTTTCTTTTAGATCTCGGACTACATTGTATAACAGTCTCACAAGTTTCGTCTAGTGAATGCGCAACTTCCGCCACCGCCTCGATTAGTGTTTGGGACGCAGCGGGTGAAGGTGATTTTTCAGTCGCTGTTGATTCTTCTTTCTTTACTTGTGATGGTGGATTCGGGAGATCTGGAACATATAAAGAACACATTAGGTGGTTATTATAGCATCACAAATAATAAAAAATGTAATTAATGATAATCCCTCATCATTAAATAATATCTAAAGTAATGATCTATTGAACTTATGACTATACAGTCATTGGATTGAGTTCCTATTATACTTTACTTAAATGAAGTATGAATTTACCCCGAACCTCAGTCAGAACAAGTGTTTTACTAGGTTAAAGGACTAATAAAAAATTATACCTTTTTCCATGGCACATTTTCGCAATTCTTCAGGTACCACACTTATGACACTATCAACTGAATCTGGTGAAGATACACCACTAGAATCACTGTCCACGTCATCTGTCGCTGGATTAAATAATTCTAAGGACATTAATTTGGGGTGGCTTTTGGCAATAGGGTCCGTTTTATTGGTACCTCGTACTATTGGGAATGGCGGTCTTCTACTATAATTTACTGCAGGTATTCCTTTATTAAGCATTTCTTTTATTTGTCGAATTCTTTCTTTTCTTTTTCTCTCAGCACTTCTAGAATCCAGAGCATCGGTTGAAGGAGATTTATTAGAATCTTTGGGTTTAAATAGTGGGATTTCTGGTAGTTCTGCAACTGTCTGTAAGGTGATTTTCGGGTAAGGTTTTACATCTTGTATTACACGTGGTTTTAAATCATTTGTATCTGCTGTTAATTTATGTATTTCTTCTATATCCTTATTGATTTCAGCAAGAAGTTCTTTTGTTACTTCTGAAGGAGTTTCTTCTTCCTCTTCTTTGATAGGTGGTATAGGGTCTATATCTTCGTATATATCTATTGATATAGGTTTATTGATTACTGGTGGTGGTGGTGGTGGCAGTGGTTCTGGTGGAATTACTATTTCCTCTGCCTCTGGCTTTGGCGGAGAATTAGGCTGACTTTTTGATTGGGGTTTGATCGGTGCTGTAGGTACAGTGTTTGTCGTAGAATAATTTTTCAAGCTGTATTGAGCTACAAGAATCTTATTTACAGATCCGGGTGTTTGGACAGCATTAGGTGACGAAGGCGGTCTGATTAAAGGAAACGATTGCTTTATCCTGGGCGAAGGAAGTCCGGGCGAACTTTTCATTCTAGGTGATGTTGGAACTGAGGAAACCTTAAGCCTTGGAGATGTAGGTCCTGGAGACAATGGTGTTGGTGATAAAGGATCTAAGGGATCCGGTTTTGGAACGTATATTACTGAAGCGAAGCTATCTTCTGAGTCCACACTAGTGTCACTTTGAAGACTACTATCTTTAGATGAATCTGAACCATCTTCTCGAGAATGTCGTCTTTCAGGATAATTCTTATCACTGTTTGAATTATTGTCGCTCGGCGTAGGAACTTCTGGTACAGGTCCGTGGCTCTTCCAGCCTTGAAGCATTCTCACAAATACAGTTACTTTGTCTATATTCGTTGTTGAAGTTTTGAACTTATTAGTGAGGCCATTTTTAAGCGATTGAAATTTTTTGGCGGTGGTCGCTGAAGTAGAGAAGATTGAATCTCTTATAGAATCCAAAGCACCCGGTCTTCGGTATAAATACTCCTCGTTTAGTGAAGCTTGTTTTTGGATATTTTTTCTCAATCTTTCCTTTTCTCGCAACCGCTCTGCAGACATCAACTCTTCATTTAACGACGTCTGCTTGAAGACACCCGGTCTTTTAGAATGCGTTTTATGAGTATGAATTTTGAAGTTAGGCATTTCTTCAACCATACTTTTCATATCAGTCGGCTTGTCGAGGTCTTCTTCGGCATCGTCTTCGTTTATCGATTTTTTCTGCTTAACTAGTTTAGGTTTTTTGCGTTGCTCGGGAACTTCGGTGGGCGGTGGATCTGGGTGAGGCGTTTCATTGTCATCTCCACCGAGACTTGGCAGGCTAGACCGGGACCTTACAAGGGCTCGTCGTTCAATATCTGCAATGTCGGTAAGACTTCGTGACTTTAACGTGGACATTTCCGAGGGTTGGGAGATAAGTCTCGGTGGAAGGACTTCATCGAGTCGTCTCAATTCGATGGGGAGGTCTGCTGCGGGTGGTTCCGGACGCACACAGGGCCGCGGTGTGACTCTGGTGGTGAGGCCCCACGAGGGCAGGAACGACCGCCGGCCAGCCAGTCGTTGTAGAGCTCGGCGTACAAACGAGTAGCAAGTTTCGTTGGGTGAGGAAAGCGATGAAGAACCTGGGGACCCGTCGCGACTTTTCCATGGTTCAGAAATACTGGAACATATAAAAGTTTTAGATTAGTATTGGCTTCAGCTCATGAATAGCCTATTGAGTACGGTTTTCTCATCTTAACATAGCCTAGGGCCTAGAGCCGCCACGCTGCTCCATTGAGGAATGATTGAGGGATTAGTGGCCAACCCAAGTATCGTAAGTATTTACGCCAATCAAAGGAGCCCAACATAGGCCAATTAATGCTATCTAAAGATAACAACTGGAACCGAGAGCAATAACTGCCTCCAAAGCGATTATTTTTTTTTTTCAATAACGGAGACCCTGGGTACGTCATTCCAACTATGCCCCCTGTTGCATAACTTAATTGGCATTAGCTGTTGGGTTATGAGCGCTCAGATTGTATACAGTGACGTTAGTTTGCATCCAGCTTTGCAATAGACAGTGACATCTGTCAGTTACATGTTCAAAAATTAAACATTTTGTTCCATTTTATATCTACGAAAGTTAATGCTCAGAAGTATACATAATGAATTATAGTTACTTACTGATCGTTGTCGACTGAAAGGAATCTGGGTGCCGGAGTGGGTGGGCACAGTGTCGCTGGCCGATGCCAGGGAATTAACACATCCTGAAACACATTGTTACATTTAATAGGAATAAGACGGTAAGTAAGTAGTTTCTAGGTTGCTTACAAATCACAACTAAGTCTTTAACAGTTGAAATTATAACAAGCACATTTATGCTCACAAGCATTATGACCTACAAGTTATCCAATTCGTCTGTATTAAGAAATTAGATAAGCTTGATTTCGCACTTGCTCCTCTAAATACATATAAAATACTTATCAACTTCAATAAAATTGATCCTTCACTGGGATTTTTCTTAAATATGCTGTAAAATGTTTTATACCTATTGTTGCAGAACAGACTTACCCGCCCCTCTAGAGCAATCTCTACTGTTAATGTTTACGCTAAATCCAGTTGAAAATGTATGGAAATCACATTTGGTGCAGGACATATGGCATCTGTTTTTCCAAATATCATTCTCATACATTTTGAACTAGCGTCAGGCGTTATCAGAAGATTTCTCTTGAGATGCTGGATCTGGTTATATAGGTACCTGTGAATGAAAGTTCCGTCCTTCATGTTCCATGGCCCACACAGTCAGGAGCAGTCGCCCGCCGATCCGGGTGACCCTGGCGAGCTCCCGCAGCGCCATCGCGCGGCGCTCCACAGTCGCGAAGTGGTGGATCACCGCGATGGAGAGTACTGCGTCGAACGACTCGTCGCGGAACGGGAGACATAGGTTGTCACAGACGACCACCTGGAAATTAATTCATAATTGAATAATAAATTCATGAGCTTACATTGTGTACCTATAGACTTATAGGCCACTAAATTCTAATAATTTTGGAAATGAGAGGTGCATTAATATAATATAAATTTCCAGGCCATTAATGACTCATAGCTGATCAAACCTGAAGAAATGCAAAAATTTGCATTTTTCCGAAGTTTCAGAACAACTTGTAAGTAGTGATGCAACGAATGTGCTACCTATTTGTCATATTCGCGAATGTGAAGATTTATATAATATTTGACAACAAACCCTCATTTAATT
>DWKC01001377.1:0-10193 GCA_018249195.1 Racta chiria
AAAAAACTATACAACGCTATGATGCTTGTATATTAGTAGTATACACTTAGTTAACACTTTGTCACGATAAACGGTTACACACACATACACCCCCACTAGGATTGTACTAGTGTGTACCACTATGTTGCTCACTAGCAATACTATCTATACCACTGTATAGACAACAAAAATGATGCCCAAAAACAATTATATATCTGTAACATAAACAACTAACCCGACTGGGAATCGAACCTAGAATCTCTCGCTTCGTATGAAGAGTCGCTGCCAAATAAACTACAGAGCCCGATAATAAAATGTAAGTATACTTTATGCTCATATCAAATAATTATAACATCTTTTGATATCCATCCAAAGCTTCAATTAACAATACCAACCAAAGGAAATAATATGGTAAATCACAAAGCTTTGTGCTATAGTTTTAATACCAACACAAAGCACAAAATGAACACTGGGATAAAAATATTCTTTGCAATAAGTATGTCAAATGTTTACAGTAAATTGAAAACAGGCGCCTAGCCTATTTTCTTTTGTATCTCATGTATTGCGCCATATAAAGACATCGTTTGCTGTACTGGGCCTTCCCACTATCTCATAGTGCAATTTTATTAAATATAAAAATGCTTACTGAATTTCCCTGTGTTGCATTTGGCAATACAAGTATACATGCAAAACAACAACCAGATCCCAAGAACAAACAATCATATGTCACATAAATGCCTAACCCAGCCCAGAATCGAACCCCGGACCCCTTGCTTCGCAGGCAGGGTGCTTACTAGACAGGGCCGTTCAAATTATTGAAGTAATAATTAACACACGTCGTTGCTATATTCCTTTGTAAGAACCAAAATGAAGCTTGTTACCTTTTTGCGTAAAGCGACGTGACGAACGATATCAAACTTTACTTGCACTCTGAAGCACGGAAGCACTCGTGAAATTTTTGCCAGTTGGCATCAACCTATTGCTGGCCCACTACTTAGCGCGGGTCCTCTCCTCATGCTGAAGGCCTAGAGCACCACCACGCTGCTCCAATGCGGATTGATGGAGGAAATTTTGCCACTATCGGCAACCATATACTTTTTGACTGTCACGTTTTGCATAACTCTGCCAAACGCTTATGATAAATTAGAACCGCCGGGCTTCGAGAGCTTCGATTCGCTTGTCAACAGCCAAATGAAGCATATTACCTTTCTGCGTGTCGCGTCAGCTACAGCGATTACTTATGCAGGAATTGAATTTGTCATTACAATAAATAGTTCCAGAGATCTCAACCTGCTTCTGACAACAGGCTACGAACCTAACGCAATAACCACCTTACAAATAACATTCGAAACTAAACCTTATGCTTATGAAATAACGTAAAATTTAGAGTGGTAAGAAAATGTATAGGAATGTTCGTTTGCAGTTATCTATAGGAAAGCTCGATCTATTGAATCAAAGTAATGCATCATTAGGTAAGTCGTGAGTTTGGCATTCAGGGCCCCTCGCTCAGAATATAGAGCGATTGATATTGTCGCCAACAACCCCTAGAATATGCCGCCCTCTATAACATATCTATACACTACATACTTACAATCGACCCCTAACAAACCAACTTTATAGCTTTTCTGTAAAGTTAGCAATCGAAGTTGGTTTTGCTATGACTCATCAGTGAAAATTCTTCCTTAGATAGTAACGAATAATCCGCAAGTAAGTCTTTTCGTAAGAAAATGAAAACGTAAGTAAATGGTTACGAATAGTTTGCAAGTAAATCTTTTCTTCTATAAGTGGTTACGAATAGTTCGCAAGTAAATCTTTTCTTCTATAAGTGGTTACGAATAATTCGAAAGTAAATCTTTTCTTTTGTAAGTGGTTACGAATAATTCGAAAGTAAATCTTTTCTTTTGTAAGTGGTTACGAATAGTTCACAAGTAAATCTTTTCTTCTGTAAGTGGTTTCGGATAATTCGCAAGTGCTCGTAAATCTTTTCTCTGTAAATTATCATGAAGGTTGAGTGTAGATGAAGTCATTGTTAAAATAAAGATTGATTCCGAAATTGTAAAGATATTTTTATTGCGAATATATAAATACAGGAAGAAAATAATTATTTGACAAATTCGATTAATAATAAATTAATATAATTATTTGACATTGCTATTTCACATTTACATCGCTATGGTTACTTAGCACTACGGTTGAATAGTTTCACACTTATAATACAAATATAGGATCGCGTAACTGTAGCATTATTCGCAAGTAAATCTTTTCTTCTGTAAGTGGTTGCGAATATTTCATAAGTATTTCATTTTGAAAGGCTCCAAGTCCGAAGGATGATGTCATTTTATGATATTTTATGATTTTCAAGTTATTTATTTTGTTCAAAAGAATCCTTGTGTGTGTGGTAGGTGTGGTAGATTCGAAACATGTTGACGTGCATAAGTGTATCATCATCATCATTGCAACCTACAGCTGTCCCACTACTGGGCTCGGATCTCCACTCACAATGTGAGGTGTATAGGTCATAGTCCACCACGCTGACCAAGTGCGGATTGGTAGACTTCACACGCCTTTGACGACTTTAATACAACTCTCGGCAGTGCAGATTTCTTTACGATGTTTTTACATTGTTCACCGTAGTAAGTGATAATTAAATTAGAGGTGCCAGCCGCAGGATTTGGACCCTGGACCTCCCGTGATAGACACCAACGTTCAAATCATTAAGCTATCACGGCTTCATAAGTGCTGTTTAAGTGTATTTCTAAAACCTATATGAATAAATGAAATATATATCTTGACTTTGATAAGTGTGTTAATCTTTTTTTAAACGATTTCAAAAAAAGAAATAGGTTCTCAATTCTACTGTTTTTTTTTAATGTTTGTTACCTCATAACTTTTTACTGGGAGTACAGATTTTGATGATTATTTTTTTATTCGAAAGCTGGTGCGTATAGTTTGGTCCCGAGGGAGCGACGGCTGACGAGTCGTTTTTGAGTTATCTTTAATATTGACTATTTAATTAATCTACTATGTTGTTGGTGTTCTCATTTTATTACTTATCTTTATCATTTGAAGTTGGTTTTTGTTTTGAATGATCAAATCTATACAATTTTATTATAAATACTATTTTATTGTGGGTTTAAGATATACCTATCCATTAAAAGAAATATATATTGTTGTTTGGTTATATACCTATCTGCTAATTGGCAACTAAATTACAGCTGCCAAATGTGTTTTTCAACCAATAAAGACAGTGGAAAATCAATATATTAGCAACATTCGAGTCTAGTTCACGCCTTCTGCATGTTTCCGATACATTCAAATCAACGCTGCTATTGTTAAAATTCTGTGGCATTAACTACGGACCCGTTTTAACGTATTGCTATAAAACTTATTGTTAACGCCATCTATGAAGCATCCATGGGCTCTCAGATATACAATTCTTAATCTAGATTTAAATCATTTTTGTGAAACTTGGAAATGAAATACTTAAAACTTGTAACCTCTTTCAATTACTAAGTCAGCTGGCAAAGATATAGAGCTAGTTTCAAAACCGAAAAAATATGAGAACCACCACCTCAAGGTATATAAGTACTAGTTAGAGCACTTACTAAATTATATTTACTAAATAATACTACTAATATTATAAATATATCATAAGCAGCGAAAATTTTTGAGTATGGATGGATGAATGTTTGTTACTCTTACGAATGAAATTTGGTACAGAGATAAATTATAGCCTGGAATAATTTTATCAATGCACAATTTTACAATACAGTGTTAAACGCCTGCATCGGCCGGGAATCGAAGCCGGGACCCATCACTTTACGGGCAGACTTACTACCATCTAGATACTGGGCTGTAGTAGATTATATTGTAATAACTTATAAATCTGTACCAATACTTAGTTCCTTACTAATTTTGTACGTTGTAATATACTTCTCGTAACAGCCGCTTGGTGGCGCTGCAATCGCCACGCTAAAGGAGACGTTGTTCTGTAATAAAAAGATTTGTTTTCCGATAGTACTCGTAAGTGCTAAACAATAAAATGGTACATTGTAGCTGTAAGGACATTGTAAGCCGTCACGCGATACTTGGCGATACTTTGCCATACTTGGCAATACTTGGTAATACTTGGCGATGCTCGTCACGTGTTTATCGCCTGGACAAAGTAAGTTTACGGCGCTCAAACAGCAATCTTAACAAATATCTTTACAGCGACGATAAAAAATAAAATGTGATTTATTTCCGTTTGGTGCATTCGAAATATGGTTTTTACAGTTATTCTAAATAATGTTTCACGGTTAATAAACACAGTTTTTAACGTGAAAACGTTTTACTTACGTATGGTCTGAAAAAGTTTCTCGTGAAGCGCTTTTAGCCCTGCGGCTCATTCGCGGATCGTACCAAAAAGTTAATATATTTGTAACTTTAGCGGTGGTTTCAACCTATTAATGAGTCACTATTGGGTTTCGACTCTACTTATAACTAGGGTTGCCACCTTTTTTTATGCAATTAAATTACATTGCTTATTAGGTTCGAAAAAAAAGTTCATAGTATCAAAAATAAAGGACAATTTATTTTTCTTTACGTTAAACTTCTTTTTTATATGTAAATTAAAGTGATTATTTGTTTTCAGATTCAGAGACGCTGTTTTTATCCTCTCTCCTTTGCTTCGCCATTCCTTTCGTCTCTCGAGAAATTAAATCATGCGAAATTAAGTATTTATAAAGTGTAGAGTATAATTTACCCGAAACCACGTACATTACGTTTATTACAAAGTACGGGTGGCAACCCTACTGAGGAGGTATATCACAAACCCCACCATGCCATTCCAGGGTAAATTTGTGGAGAGTTAGTGGCCTACTAAATCGGATATTTTTAAGCCATTAAATGGCAACCGACATAGCTAAAAACTATAACAAACGGTATTGATGGTTTTATCCTGCAAAAAGAAATTTTGCCGCAAATATAAAGTTATGCTGTAAAATGAAAGTATTGCCACAGAAACAAAGTTTTGTGATCAAAATAAAATTCTGCCGCAAAAATAAAGTTCTGCCGCAAAAAGCAAGTTATGCCGCAAAAATAAAGTTTTACCCCTAGTGGTAACCCATTCACTTTCCACCTTGCCCACTGTTACACACACAGGGAATCACAAGAGGCGACAGACGTCAGCCGCTTGGTGGTAGAGCTTTGATGAAGGATTTTTTTTTGAAGCCCGTTTGGACCACTCTTGCTTGAGTCAGCCAAAGGATTCGTCGTGTTCCAGTTGTGGGTTTGAGAGCCAGATGTCCTCTTTTTCTCCCCGTTCTTCAGTAATCATCCTCCCCATTCTCGTTCTGTACCCCGTTCTGATTCCGGTTACTTCAGCAATGTATTGCTTCCCTCCTTACTTTGTCTTCCTTGCGCGTGCTGGTATATCACTTCCTTCCTGGCAGGCAACGCGTTAGTGACACCTCAGCCTGGTGTTTTTAATGTCCATGGGCGGCGATAACTTACCATCAGGCCCTTCTGCTTTATCTGCTTATAATATAAAAAATAACATATGTAATAACTGTACATATTATACAATATACAACTATATACAATTTTCAACTACATAAATACATTTCAACATGTAAGCGAAAACATTTCAAGACAAGACAGACCAACTATCTACTCAACGACTGTATTTTTCTCACAGTCCTATTTAGTACAACTGTTCCAACAAAACTGTCTGAACGCTAAGAATATATCGCGGTAATAAACATTAAAATACACCCCGAATACTCCAACACATCCTTGCTAAACCATCCTGAACTTCTCATCCTAATGACCAGACACAACACCCCTCGAGACGAGAGAAGTCCTTACACACGTTTTGAAGAAACACACAAACCAAGAATGTCTGTAGACACTGACAGACGAGGAGACATTGAGAGAGGAGACACTCACAAAGGCTGCTTTAGAACTGGCGACACTGGCGACTTAGTACAAGATATCACTCTTCTGGCGTCGACGTTTACAAGAAATATTGCGTTCGGTGGCGAGGTTTTGTGAAAGGATACTGTGTGTAAAATATAAAATAAAATTGGGCACGTGCACGAACGACCACTGCAACATTTACGCAGAAAACACACGTTTAATAAAAGATGGCCATGGGTAATGGGCAACGGGTATTGCTGCAAACATCCTTGGTACCATGCATGTTGTGTTGTATAGAGATTCTGTACTTTAGAGCGATTTAAGTAACCATTATCGATTCTAAGAGCGAGTAAGTATGGTATAACAGTAATTTAAGATTAAGTTTTCTTTATAAACCGTTTCGTTATGGGCATGTTTGATTGACGGCGTGTTTTTTGAAAATGAATGTTTTTGAATAAATGCTTTTTGACAGAATTTAAAAAGAAGAAGGTTTTTAATTCGAATGTATTTCTTTATTATGTTTACTCTCATATATATCGACAATCTTTACACATTTTAATTTATGCGGTGATGTGCCGCGTACAGCCGACCGAGTTAGTACTTTAGGCGAACACTGAGAATCGGTATTTCCGAGTGCTGGACCTTTTTCGAGGATTCTGTTAATATTGTACTTAGATTAAACGCCTTTGTAATGTAATTAAAATGTTGTAGTAGCAGTAGTCGTTGTTGTAAGTTCCTTCGAATAAACGATTCTTTTTTATTTATTTTTTCTCTCACAACTTTTTATTGGATGTACCGATTTTCATGATTCTTTTTTATTAGAAAGCTAATACTTGTCATTTAGTCTCGTTTAAATATCAGCGACATCTGTCGTGTAGTTTATGAGTTATTCCTAATAATGCGTATTTAATTGACTTCGAGTACGTTGATGATTTTGTTACTTTTCGATGCCATTTTTGATTTAAATGAAAAAAAAAAGACTATTACACGTTAATTTCAATTACATAATTGAAAAGTAAATATATAATTTCCGATATCGTCCTACTAATATTATGAATGCGAAAGATTGTGATAATATATGGATGTATAGGTAGATGAATGTTTGTTGCTCTTTCACGCAAAAAGTAATAAACCAATCTGAATGAATTTTAGCACAGTGATAGATTATAGTCTGGAATAACACATAGACAACTTTTTATCAATATACCGAGCAGGCGAAGCCGCGGACGGAAGCTGTATTATATATATACATATTATTATTATATATATGTACATATATATACTGTATTATTATATATATACATATAATTATAATTTTACGTAAATTAAAATATTTTTTTTGTAGTAGTTTTTACTAGTAAATAATAAATTAAATATTTAATATGTATTTATTACCTCTGCTATCCATAGAATGTAGGAATGTATACCTACGTATTTGTGGAAAGAATTATACTACTGTATAATACAGACAACTGGCTTCCCCAATTACGAAGCAAAAAAGGTCGCGTCTTTGGTTTTGACTATAATCGTATATTACGTCTGAAAACCTGTTCCCCGAAGTTCCTCGAATAACACAAAATATCAATACGCTTATGTAATGGTTATTATTTCAGCGAGATCCGTATCTAAGCTGCTTATAAGAAAAATCTATTGCGTATGAACGTAATGATATGTTGTAGACGCTTGTGGGTCCATAAAATATGAAGAATAATAAGAATGTCTGTATACCTATAACAGCAGCGATATCCTAACGGTTTGAATTTTAGTCTCTCGAATGGGAGATCCTGGGTTCAAATCCTGCTGCACACCTTTAATTTTCAAAGTTATGTGCGTATCAGAAATTGATTATCGCTTGCTACGATGAAGGAAAACATCGTGAGGAAACCTACACTCCCGAAAGTTCTCCATAAAGGTATCAAAGGTGTGTGAAGTCTACCAATCCACACTAAGCCAGTGGTTGACAATGGCCTCCACTCATAATAAGTGAGGTGCATTAGTAAGCCTATTAGTGGGACATTTACGGGTTGCAATGATGATACCTATGTTAATAGCAATTAATTGTTTACATAGTTTAAACGTTGTCTTAATAGCAATTAATATGTGAAACACTCATAGCCCGGCGGCTTCGATCGCATGTGATCGAAAAACTTAAGCAACAGCGGGCGTGGTTGTTAGGACGATGGGTGATCACTACTGGCAAAAATTTCATGAACGCTTCCGTTCTTCGGAGGGCGCGTAAAGCCATCGGTCCCAGTTGTTAACATTTGATACCAATCTTAAAACCAAGTCAGAAGCCTTCAGGCGGTTTAAACACTTCCTCCTGTGTGTTGGCCACTAACCTCTCTACCAAACGGCATTGTTGCAGCGTATGATGTATTAATTAATAATTAACGCCTTGACGCCAAAATCCGTTTTTTGGTGGTTCTTCTAGGTCCGGTCGAGGTTAGTTAAGAGATATGTTCGCGATGTTAGTTAAGGGATATGATAAGTGAACATTTATCTCGGGATCGCGGATCTGCAAAGGCGGAAAAGACAAAAAAAGAAGGGAAGCAGCGCATCCTTGAATCATCCAACGTCAATTATGACCCGAACAGATCCAGACGAGCAGTTGCTCGAGGACCAGGACGAGTGACAGGAGAAGAATTTACTCGGAAGAGAGATCGATAGAGGGAAGAGGAATACAAGTATATAATAGAAATATCGCGGAGCACATGGCGAGGTTAATACTTTCTAACCAATGGACTAACAATGGTGCGAATTGCTTCTTGGCTGAACCACTTGTAATATACGTAAGTTGGAATTAATGTAATGTCGTTATGGGTTGATTTCCATCCAGGGCAAACTTTTCTGTTATGAACAGAAATGTAAGTTTTGTCTGTCTGGATGTAAAAAATATTTATTTAAACATGCATTTAAAATATATATGTATGTTTATCAGTTGTCTAATCACCATAGTATAATCTAAAGCTTAGTTTGGTGCCAGATGGCCGTGTGTGAGTCGTCTAGAAGATACTTAATTACTGGCAGTGACGACATTTTGACTGCCTGGCATCAACCATTGAAGCGCCTCTACTGAGCATGGGTTCTGAGGAAGCCTAGAGCGTACTCTAGTGAGGCTCTTTCGTGGATATTCACACAAAAGCATCCTAAACCTGAGGTACCAACATATCACATTAATCCACTAAACTGGAGGTCCGGAAACTATAGCCACTCTACACATTTCCCGTAACCCTACCTACGTCGACAGAATTAATTTCCTGGCCTATAACTCACAGCGTTCGACGACAGCGCACTACGGATTTATGGCAGTGTCGGGCGCAGGTATGCCAGGATAGTCCTGTACGGGACTTTCTAATCCCGTGAACGATAATTACATTGGACACAAAGTGAGAGCGAAAAATGTGTGACAAGAGGATCTGATTTGAAAGGATTCTCCTGCATAAAGCTAACTATTCGGGTTCAACCTATTAATGCCCACTGTGGGGGTCATTACCTAACAGGAGGAAGAAGTCTAGAGGAATGAATACGAATTGGCAGAGAAATATAAGAATGTAACGCACTGTTAACGCACAAATTACCTAAAAATAAGTTTTAAGACAGAAAGCTATTGCTTAACGCATTAATTATGGCATAAATTCAAATCAAATCTTTAACTTTATGAAAGTATTTTTAATATGATTATTAACTTTTTATACAGCTGTTACCTTCACTGTTGCAGTAGTTAGAGGCAAATAAGTTATAAACAACAGTCACTTCTTCTAGTATTTTTTTGCAAACCATACGATCATCAATTACAATTACGTACCTATTTGGCATTTTTGGTTCAAGAACTATCTGTATAAGATATGCTTGTTATTTTACTTTTCACGAGTACAAGCATACTCTTCACGTGACCTTCTTCACTTAAGATCGTGAGGAATCTTGGGTTTCTTGAGGAAATTTCTCCTACGTTTAAGCAAAGGTTTTTTTTAATATAAATAATTTGTCTGGTAATCTACTCTTTACTTCCCATTTTCACAATAAGTGACCCTTTTACTCGACTGTCTGTTCAGACCAATGCCAACTTATTTTATCTAAAGCGAAATGCTTCCAAAAATATTCCCTGAAAGCTCGACGTTTTTACACCTAGTAATTTAGCAGCAAAGCCATATTGTCCTATGTATGCGCTAGAGTGTAGCGTTACACATAATTTCAGAAACACACTCATAAATTCAAATTCAAATTATTTATTTCATCATAGGAACATCGAGCTCACTTAATGAAAGTCAAAAAATTGCATAAAATGTAGGTCGAAATTATTACAATTTGATTATTAT
>DWKC01001378.1:0-10192 GCA_018249195.1 Racta chiria
CCGACTTAGCAGTCAGGTTCACTAACCACTAGACCAACAGTTCAGTCATGGTGGAATGAAAAAATAGTGTGAGACTGTCAATCAGGTAATCAGGGTATACCGTCGACCATTACAAACTATTGAGTCCCTCATCGATATGACCAATATTTGCCATTTAGGAGTACATTATGACTCATTTATCAATCAAAGTATGTTTATCAGTTTTATGATGACCATCGGACAAGCTAACGCCTAGTTTATGATCAGATGGCCTTGTGTGAGTTGTCTAAAGATATTATTACTAAAAAATGCTCCTCAAAAGATTGCTTACATCCATTGTGCTGTGTAACTGTTATAACAGAAATTATTTTTTCCTTAAGCGAGCTATTGGTACAAATGAAAAAAACAATTAGCATTTGAATTTGGAAGACGTTTTATGTTAAAGAAGAATAGTGACTTACCATCAGCTCCTGGTATAAAACTGTGGGCCGGGGAACAGATTAGCAGTACTAGGTGTATCAGCGCCGAGGAGACGCGCATCCTATGGTCCATCCATGCTCTCGCGTACGTCTCTCATTTGTCAACCGGACCACTGTCACTAAGCTTCGAAATTTTTCCTCATCTGAATCTGCTAGCGTGTTCTATGGCAGGGTGTTCTGAAAATAAAAAATATTTATATGAAATTTTATTATTGGAACAGTCTAGCCATTTCGTGATCAAGCACCTGGACATCTGTCCAGGTTCACTAGTTGAGGCAGGCTTCTTTATGACAGATGATGATATTTATATCTTGAAGCAATCTTTTGTGGGGCTCGGTATATAGTTCTATAATAAAATCCCTACATTAATACGAGATTTGCCTGTGCATTTATTAAAGAAACGAGTAAAATTTCAGCTCATAGGCAAGGGATACTATAAATGAGTATTTAAATGACAAGAACGCATGGAAATGATCCGCTCTGCTCCCAGTTCCGATTTATAGTTTGTTCTCTCTATATGGCACGTTTCCCAAACGGCGGTCGATTCCAAATATTTGGTATTGAAAGGTGTCTATCGTATAAAAACCTACATGAAATAATTTGAAATTTGAATTATTCCAGAAACAGAATGTGATTATATAAAGAACGAAGTTTTTGTTCATCTGTTGCCAGCTCTAGAAGAAACCCTCAACAAAGCCAAGCTATGGGAAGCGTTGATAAGACAAAAATGTTTTTTTAATGGTCTCGACAACATCGCTCAGGTAACAGGAACCTAATAATATAACAGGAATGACTTTCACAGTCGATTATAGAATTAACACAGTAAGAACCTTCATAGACAGTAGTCAGTAGTCAGTAGTCAGTGTTCCACACACAAAGGTATACTTAATATTATTGCTCATTGAAAATAAATATTAAAATATAGTCACAAGTCGCCGTGACCTGGACGTACACAATACGAACGTAAAGCCCCTTTATGAACCCACTCTGGGGACAATAAATTAATAACAAAATACATTTGAGAACTCAGTAATCTCCTATTTAGATAAATAGAAATAGAACTAGTGTATTGTTATCAAAATCAGAAAATACATCAGATAATATGCTTTGTTGGCCGAAGTCTCGTACTCCCATATCTTATAAAATAATTAATAATGTTTTAAAGACTTAAAAGTAGAACTATATCTAAATAGATAATATAATACACATGTATATATTATTTTATTAATATATATGTATATAAAACAGGGACATGAAATAGTCGCAACAAGCGGGCCTGACTCTGACTTCCTCCTTGGCGCCAATGCGTTGATTGCTAATAGCTATAGGCGGCGGTGATCATGTAGGTACCACCAGGTGACCCGACTCGTTTCGAATACTTCTTGTTAACGACAATATAATATAACCATATTTAATTTAATTAATAAAAAGAGTACCAGCAGTTTTTTTCCAAGAGCTTTTTTTATACCGGCTCACACTGGCGTGCTTCATCTTAACTTTAATGTCGTTTTATAAAGCCCACAGCCAGATGTGGTCTATCGAGACATTAGGCGCTATCATACAATTATCTTTTCTTTTTTGTGTTTAAATTCATCGTTAATATAGGTACCGACTTGGTATTGTTAACTTCTTCGACTTTCGTTAAGTGAACTATTGGTTCTTAAGTATTAAATGATTTGATTTGAATTTCTCTATATGATTCATGATAAAATTAGAGGAATAACCAAAAGCACTTGTAACAGGTGCTATGGAACAACAACCCGCGGTACCCCGGACGGAAAGAAAATAATATGCATTTGTTTAACATGCCCTGGGTCCGGAGACACCTCGAAATAAAGTAAGGCGAACCGTTCATGTACGACTTTGAATGATACCTTACGACTATTGTCATATTTATGGAACTATTAACTGACAAACGAACAGAGGAACCTACTGATCGCAACATCAACAAAAAACACGAGACATTTCCTTATTTACCTATCTTCGATATTGCGCCCCGAACACTCAGTCTTCACGATAACACTCTAGGAGGATGACAGCCCGGCTGGCAATAAGTGTCACCCTACAACAGCACGAGTGACGTGAACGCTGTGCTCACGACTTGTGCCGGCTATTGTACATGCCTACCGCTTCCTCGATGATACTTAAAAAGTTAATAAACAAACCTACATTATTGACGTCGTTTCTCAGTCCCAGACCTTACTATCCTAAGTCGTGGTTGTGGCCGGAGGAGTATGCGGCTACATTGATACAAAAAACGGTCCGACAATACTTCGTGCAGAGAGAAGAGGAAGTCCAGGAAATGCGCGACTTCTGGAAGGTTGGTCATTTAAACTATCACAACCACAATCGTATCCGCTCACTTGAAGTAACAGCTTCACTGTAGTCATGACTACAATCACACCCAACAGCTAAACCTTAAATGGTGAAGTACACTAACTTCAACACTCATTATTTATTCACATAATATGTATATTTTCAGAAACTGGAAGTGGAGAAGACCCTACCCGACATGGAACTGAATCCATTCTTAGCCAAAAAATTTGCATCTACCCAAAGTTTTGGCAAATAATTTCCAACACAAAATAAACATTTCATTAAAGTTTACAATATTATTGTTTTTATTTACTTTAACGACTACATTTTCAAATATTAAATATTTAGAAGTTGAATTTATTTTAATTTTCAAGTGGCAAACCCTCGTATAATGAGGGACTTGCTGGTTTCCCTAGGCCCATTGAGAATTGGATGGTAGGTTTTTCATCACCTTTGGCTATCCTGTGTACTCTATTGGGACTGAGGTTGTATGACAGAGGCATCACATACTCCTTTACAGTCTGAAAAAAAAAGAGGTATTGAGAATTAGTGATCCACGAAGATAAACATTCTGACATGTTGCATTTTTTACAAATCCAAAAAGTATATACAGAATAGACAATACCTCTATTGTTACAGATGTAAACAGTTAAAAGACAATTTTATTTAAACTACTTTGAGCTTGGATAGTGGAGTACTCAAATAAAACAAAAACATGAAATCTTCATTTACAGAATTCATTATTATTCTATGCTGATATACTCATACGAGAGTATAAAATATTTATTACTTTGTACACAACAAGCGGTCTTTGATTTCTTATGATTGATAATTTATGCTAAATGACTTTCTTGAAACTAAAAAATATATTTGGAATTATTTACAAGGTTTTCACTTTCACTCATACTTCATAATGTGCTACAAATACAAATATCAGCATATATCACATCACTATGAAAATACATATATCTCATAATAGAAGTATCTACGTACGTATTCTACCTAGTAGAGCGCAGTATCATTGTGATAATTAGTATAGTTATAATTATGATACATTTCCAGGACTATTTATAGAACACTACCACAAGTTATTTAAAGAATACTTCACCTCTAAGCCCTTCATCTCATGGTCTCTGGTGATAAATTTCTTCATCAAAGGTGGCATTTCGATAGACCTAGGAAGAATTAATTCAACGGGCTTATCCAATGTATTAAGAGACTCCAATAGCTTTGCTTCCTCATCCTTTGGTATAAGTTGATAATCAGGTTTATAAGATGTTCGGTAGATTTCAGTCCGCTTTGGTAATGTTTTACCTCTGAACGTCTTCTCGACCCACACTCTCACTCTGCGTCTTTCCTGTAATGTTATAGTCGACAAATAATTACAAGAACCGTTTGAAACTGTAATAAGAATATGGAGTGAGTCAATGTGGAAGTGAACAGTAAACATATTCTGTATAAATACAGCTTCTAATACAGCTTTATCAAAATTTACTTGATAACCAAAATGTTAAAATTTTATTGGTACAGGTAATGTCATTGACATCGTTAATACACTATAAAACGTTTCAATGGTACATTAATATATTATCCGTACCTCATCGGGGCATGTTTCTACTTTAACAATTTTCATGAAGCTTGGCTCAGGATACCGCTTGAACATTGAGCGAGCGATGTACCTCCCAACACCAAAGTTCTTAAGGCTTCCGACGATTTCCCATAAAGTTTTTCCTTTAAAGTCAGTGGATCTCCCAACATATTTCACTACAGTAGTAACAGACATTGCAATTTACTTAGTTTAATACGAGAAGCCTAAAAACAATTATCCGAATCAAGAAACCAACCAAAGTAAACCAACCAGGTGATTGACTTTACATAAAATAAATTAGCGCTTGACTATGACACATATATGTCTTACTGCCATCTAGCTCTGGTCATTGCGATGGTAAAATGTACACTAGTCTCACACTAGATGGCAGCATAAGTACAATGTTCATATCTACATTATGAAGAGCGAACTATTTCTGTGTACCAGAAAGTATCCGCCCAAAGCAATCGAAGCCATTAAATTAAGGAGGCTCCACTTTTCAATAGCATTTAAAATACAGGACAATTAAACCACCAGAAGTAAAATAAAGTTGAGTACAAAAGAATGTTCTCCTCTTTTTCTCCCTGTCCTTCAGTCCTCTTGCTGCCCATTCTTCGTCAGTCACCCATCCTGAAGCGGTATGTTGTTGGTGTGTTTGGGGTCAAATAGCGACGTTATTGACTCCGGTTATTTCAGCGACGTACTGCTTCGCTTCTTTCATTGTCTTCTCCGCGGGTCTTTTACTTCCTTCCTGGCCGGCAATGCGTCAGTGACACCCCAGTCTACTACAGTAGAACCACCACTGCCAATTTAAAGAAAACTTTATTACGTAGTAACTTAAAAGTTGTTTTATAATACGTAAATAATTATCTTGTGTCAAATTTTCAATTGGAAATTGAGAAATTTTAAAAGTTTTTTTAATACTGCAATAAACTTTGGTAGGAAATACCCCCAATAGACAAATTATTTGTTCTGCCATCATCTATAAATTGTAAAATTAGCACAGTAAGGCTTAATTACGTAATTTTACGAAAATTTTACTTTACACATTCGATTGTTTGTAATAGAAAATAGTAGAAAAAGTAATTTTATCAATGTATCCAAGTAAATTGCGTGTGTAACATTCACCACCTTGTGATTTATTTTCTTTGGAATGAGAATTAGTAGGTACATTGTTTTAATCGCGGAATACTGAGAGAAGAGAACCTCTTCTCTGTGATCAATATTTTTAATACACAGGTAGGCAACTTTGTATTTATGTATTGTGTTTTAATCGTCATCTTAACGCAGACAGTATCCCTACTTCGTTTGTGACGCAACTAATGACATTGATTCCAGTTAGAACTAAGTCGTGTATACACGACAAATGCATTATGACTTAACTACTTATTTTTCTGTACAACATCATTGTGTTAAAATATCAAAAGTATTTAGTCTCTCCGACACCATTTTATTTCCTGACTTCTGATAGAAGTGTACACTAAGTAGGGATACTACGTATCAGACGGAGCTCTCCCATACAAAGACATTTCCCCAGACCCTTGCCTAATCGTTTCCAGATCGTCTAGTAAAAATAGTGGCTTCCTAACTTACAAGACCGAACCTTTCGTTATAGACACGAAGGCATCCTCTCCTCCCCTCGTGTCATTAAGGCAGGGGTCCCTCAAGGCTCAGTGCCCGCCCCATTACTCTTCATTTCATACACAAATGATATCCCAGTTCCCAAAGACGGAGTTCAACTCTCCATGTTCGCCGATGACACTGTCCTTTACTATAAAGGAAGAGTGATGTCATCAGTTCTTACCAGAATTCAAAACTCAGTCAATGAGCTAGGATACTGGTTCAAGAAATGGCGCATAGAAGTCAATCCAGACAAAAGTTCTGCGTCCACATTTTTTATAAACGCAGACCGCACCTTAAATTACCATCCATCCGTATCTCGGGTACTCCTGCCCCCTGGAAGTCACAAACCAAATATTTGGGAGTGACTCTAGACTCCAGTCTCTCCTTTAGGCCCCATAATAAGAAGGTAACTGGAGTAGCCCGTTATTTTAAGAACCGTCTCTGTCCTATGCTGGGAAGGAAAAGTAAAATGTCCCTCAGAAACAAGCGAACGCTCTATAAAGTTTGCATTCGACCGATATTGTTATATGCCGCCCCTGTGTTTGCACATGCGGACCCTAAAATACTTAATATGATCCAAATCATCCAAAACATCGTCAGCAGGGAAGCAGCTGACGCACACTGGTGCGTTAGAAATGCTGACCTACACGGGGACATAGAGCTCCCTACCATCCAACAGGTCATTAAACAATTCTCGGAGAGATTCTTCAAATCCTCCGAAACACATTCAAACTCGATAATTAGGGAGGCAGCAGATTACACTGCCCCAATAATTAACTGTTATTCGGTTCGCAGGCCACGATACGCACTGCCGGACCCTCCAAATAAGCTTTCGTCTGACCTGGATTGGCTCTTGGCTGCTCAGGAAACAGGCAATGTAGACATCATCGGAAGTATCCATCCATGTGATGACGCAAGTTCCATTTTAGACAGTTAGAATAACAGCGGACGCTCCCTAGGGAGCGCCGCTTGCACGCCGCCTCTCCAAGTAGGGTCGCCTCAGATGAAGGCTTTACGGTCGTAATATGACCGAGCCAGTTAAAGGTGGTGTTTAGTGGTTATGCACGTAGGTTATAGTGAGAGTATGCATAACATCCACCATAGAGACTGGAGTCTAGAGTTACTCTCAAATATTTGGTTTGTGATATCCTTGGGACAGCAGTACCCGAGAAGCGGATGAATGGTAATTTAAGGTTCGGTCTAAAAATATCTGTGGTCACAGACCTCTATGGTGTACTTACTCGTACACAAAATGATGCACATTACACGAATTATATTTATATTATTATTATTTAGGGATTTACAATTTCAATATTTCTTCTTTGTGTACAGTTTTATTGTACTAATTAATTGTACCACAGAGTGAGGCACAGACTAGTAATAGATTGTCTTGTCATAGATTAAATTAAATGTACACATTGATAATATTTTGGTTGTAAGTTTTGACAGCTTACATCTCTTTCACTCCACAGCAAGCAAAATGGCTGCAACTCGTTGGATTGCGACGGACGTCCCGTAAAATATGCAATAAATAAGTCAAGCGGTCATCATTGTAAATAAACACTATTGTGTAAGTGATAACTACTCGCAGTGACCTGTACTTCTGTGTCAGTGTATGCTGTGTTAGCTCTGGTGTTGACCTAGTGTTAATCATTTTACGAAAAAGAGGTTTTGTGAGTGTTTTGTGTCTTGTTTTGGCGAAAAACATCAACCAGCCACCTTTTCTGGATTTATGTTTACTTGAGCACGGTAAGTGGAAACATTGTAATATATTGGTCGTTGTTGAAAATACTTTACATGACTTTTTACTACTTTTGTTTTTGTGAATGCGTGTTAATACTTTTGTAAATTTGTAAAGTTTTGACACTTGCTTCGTCACGCTCTTTTTCGACTGTTTCACGTACGCGGGAGCGAGATGGTTGCTAGTGCAAGTTATCCAAAGTTGTGTCACTCCCTATCATAATGGAAAGTATGCCGCGTATTATTGTTTTGCTTGCGAGTTACGAAGTTATAGATTGGTGGACAGTACATGATGTCGGAGGTCATCAGCTAGTGATTATTATCCGATCCTAAGTTAGATCGTGACATAAGCCGCGTAGGTAGCATGCCGAGATGCGTGACATCATTTTGGCGTATTTTAGGACAGATTAGACTTATTTTCACGATTGTAACCTGGGACTCGCGTAGCAGGCGACGAACGGCGATAAATCACTAGTTACTAAATACAGCGATATACGATCAAGGCACCAACACTGGTAATTTATAATGCCGCTGATATAAGCTGCAAGTTGATGTAAGATTAGGTCAGTGACTTGAGAGGTATTTCCACTTTACTAAAAGTTACTATTGTTGAAAATGTTAATATTACCGTTTGTTATTGCAAATTTTATTTAAATTATGGATCTGGTAAAGTAAGACCACATTATAATTCTTTGAACCACATCATGCACTATAACACTAGTCACTAAGTTATCAACATTTCCCTTGAGTTCTTTTTCAGTATTTTATAAATTCATTCATTCTTATAATAATCACAGCTGAAGGTAAATGGCAAACTAATCTAGATGGCCTGTAGCCTATAGTTTCGCTACAATGGGAGAAGAATGTGTACAAACAATTGTTACTTATCAACAGATTAGGCATATAACTTAAACCGTTTTTCCTCACCTCATATACTTTTTTTTAATGTTATAATATATAGAATTGATGTAAGAATTATGGTACAAAAAAAGGTTTATATTACCAGCCAGTTCACAGCCAAAGATTATTGGTAAATGTTCTTCTCCCATTGTGGAGGTTACTATAGATGGTAGTTCCAGCTTGCAAAGCAAGAGGCAGTAGACCATACTTAATCAGTTTTAGAGATAAAATGCTATGACTGATAGACAGGACTCTTAGTACCTACTTGGGTTCTGTTTTCACCCAAAATGCATTCCTTGGTATGTTTATAAAGACATGTGTTTTACAACATGAGCATTTTATGGTCTACAGTAAAAATTAAATTTGGGTATAATAATATTCATAGAGAATATTAACGCTTGTTTGGGACAAATGTACATCAGTATTCACAGAGTTAAAATAATTGAAAGATGGGAAAACCCAGTATTTGAAAAATAATTCTACCAATTTTAGGTCCCATATCAGAGTCGAAATCAAAATAGTTCATAATAATATACAAAAGTTACACATTTGTCTCAAACTTTTACAATTGAAGTCTTGTGGTAAAAGATTATGCTAAAAATAAAATTGTGGAAAACTATTTTCACCTTAAATTTCAATTCATCTTATCCTGGTGACCTAAATCAACTTAGTTATTGTTCACTCTAATAACTCTTTGTTTCCCTTGCTTTCATCCAACCAGTTACGAAGGCTGAAGTAGGAAATTTCAAATGAAAGTAGCATTTTTTCTTAAGAATAATGTTTAAACATTAAAAATCTGTAAGTACTGCACAGAATCATCTTTGAATAGTGATAGAGAGTATCATGCGCACATGTGTGCAATGTAAGTTGTAATATGTTTATTGCTCTCCAACAAGTGCAATGCAATAACCTTGCCTTGCTGGTGATGCCTTTATATTGTAGTTTTTTTATCCTATGGTTGATTTACCATAAAGACTTACACTTAATTGACATAGCTTTCTATACCAGTGAACTAATTTATAGTTAGTGATGTTGAAATTTATATATTTTAATTGCAAATGGCGATTTGTGTTGTTTTTATTGAAGTACAAAGATAAAGTGTTTCTGCCGATGGCTTTGCTTTAAGTTCTACTCAAAGCACTGAAGTTTTGTTATTGACTCAAAACATGAATATATTTAACGATAACCACCCACCATGCATTGTGCATTTTATTTATTTATTTATAACTCTTTATTGTACACCAGGAATAAATAGTACAGTAGGCGGTCTTATCGCTAAGTAGCAATCTCTTCCAGACTACCTTTGGTAAATTAGAACAGGGAAAACAATATGAGGCAGGTGTTTGAGTAGGTAAAAGAAGTTGAGAAAATAAGCAATGATAAATATATAGTATATATAAGGTATAGATAGATATGGTTAATAGGGGAAGGGATTATATTTGATGGTAATAGGCTTTGACTCGATTTTTAAAGGAATTTAATGTACTTGCACTGAAATCCATCCAGATTTCGGGAGGGATGAGGGAGGGTGGGAGGCATTTAGGATTTATACCTTAATATTCTTAGA
>DWKC01001379.1:0-10190 GCA_018249195.1 Racta chiria
TTGTCTGATCACCGTAGTACAAGCTAACGCTTAGTTTGGGGTCAGATGGCCGTGTGTGAGTTGTCGTAACATATTTAAATTTATTTAAAAACATAGCTCCATAACAAATGCTGAACATATTCAATTATGCACATACACAGAAAATAATATATTATGCAAAGATATTATATTCTATCCCTCACCTGAGCATGCTGACTATCATTAGCTAAATTGGGATCCTCCTTATACCGACTGCACTCATAGTACTCCGAGCCGTGGGTCCTCCAGTCCCCCAGACACACCCAACAGAAGTCATGTCTACACGCTCCACATTGCATGTGGTTGCAGCCTCCATTCTTTTCTATACAAATTTGACATTTTGGGCAATCCTGTCACAATAAATACCTTAATAGTAAAATACGTACGAACAAACAATACATAAAAAAAATATTAATTTACAAAAAGAAGTGTAAATTTAGTAAACATAACATAATATATATTTCTTAAATTATATTGAGAAGCATGGGCTTCAGTCATTGTTCACTTTAAACAACTATTATCTCACAAGGAAATAACACCAAAATTGGTGGTATAAGGAAATGCTTATAGTTTACCGAGTTCTGTACTACCAAAATAAATTCCGATGATAGTCATACAAGACTATAGAGTACACTGAATAACTATCAATTAATCACCATCATTTGAAAACCCACCACATGCATAATACTTTAAACATCAGTGTAAAACACTGTATGAATTAACTACTTAAGCATAAATATAGCCAACAGACAAACAGAAAAGCCATATGATGGTAACCATTCACTGTCACGTATACACATTAGAAATACCAAAAGCATGATGAATGTTTTCACGGCCAAGAAAGAACAAGTTATTCTCAGACCATCCGACAAATAAGAACAAGTCATTTAACATCACCAGGCAAGCTTCACAAACATTATGTGAGTTATGTCACCTTAAATAGATTCTCCTATTCTATTCTCCCAACTCTTGTAAATAAACCCACTACTGAATCATGATCAACAGAAATTTCTTAGAAGCATGACTCTGTAACCACTATATCCTCAACAATGCAAATTCTAAGAAATGTTACTTTTATTACCTTTGTATGAGCACTAATATAGTTAGCAGTCTCCGAGTCATCAGCACATTTAGTAAGCCACCGGCGTATAGTGGCACAATCAGTTGGTGCATGATGAGGGGCACCACATGAGAAACAGGTTAATATTTCACAACCTTGACATTCCACTCTCCGAGCTCCTTCACGTGTAAATGCTTGGAATATCCACTGGAAACAACATTTGAAAAACATGTGAAATAGTTGAAATTCTAAATTATTTATTAAAATATATCACGGTTACACTTATGCAAATGTTTATAGGATTTATTAACTTTACTGTAAGAAGCTTTATCTTGGAAGAGAAAATCTGGTGAAAGAAACTCTGTCACACATCTACAAACAATATTCAAAAAGAATGACTTTGATTGATTACTATTTAAGCATTTCTATAGCATATAATATGAAATAGTTACCTGACAATTAGGTCCTGGACAAAAACGTAGTTGTGGATGTGATTTGACATGGTCCTTGAACATGAATTGTTGATAGCGATCACGCAGAGCTGGTTTAGTAACATGAGAAAGAACAAAGTCTTCGGGAGCTCTCACTTCACACTCCTGAGCCATACACTGTATTGTATTAGACACACCTGAACACAAAAGTAAACCTTAAAGTCCAATCTTGTCATTAGCTTATCTTGTAAACAAAAGGTGTGTAATAACTTTAAACATTAATTTATATATTCTGTTAGTTACTTTTACAAATATTGCTTATTGTGATGTTGAAAAGTTGTTACGACCCGAGATAATGTGTTTAACATGTAATGTGGTTGGTTATAAAAAAACTGTGACAAGTGTTTTAACAAATTAACTGAAGATGAGAATAATGAACTATGCATTAAATGACACACAGGATAAATGTTAAGAGATTAAAAGGGTTGGCTATAGATATCCAGTACTCGCATAAAGCGTTGATATTGTGGTGGAAGGTTAGGTTGAAATAGTAGTCTCTCCTGCCACAAACCATATTTCTAGGAAATGCATGGTAAAATTTATAATGAAATTTGAAATTTGATAGTTATTGAACTGGAAAAACATCAAAACAATACACTGAAAAACTAAATAAAAGCTATGTAGAATTTGATTGTAAAAAAAATAAGCAATCCCTAGAAATTTAGTTTGTGGGAGGAAGAACTCTTTCCATCTACTCAAAACCTTGAAAGCAAATACTCAATATCTATGATTTACCTGAATAAATTGCAATTGATATTATGTCTTGTATTTGGTGATTACGCATAAAATACCCCCTACAAAGAATTTTGAAGTTATAGTTTTATGAGATTTATGTTAGTTGTAATGAAGTAGTTCTGGGACAAGTTAAGTTACCATTTAAACAACATAATAACAGTACCTTGCATGATTTGTACTTCAAAATGCATCCCCCAACAGTCATTACAGAAGTAATGGCAACAAGCCAGTGCACTGTACTTTTGTATGGGCGGAGTATTGGCACAGACAGCACACACTATGCGACTGCTGCTCGAATGCACAGACAGAAATCGAGGCTTTACGTGGCTGTAGAACAGTACCTCGTTAGCATTCTCCTTATACTTATTAATAATCTCTTGAGCATTCCATTCGTATGCGTGTAATATTACCTGCAAGACAACAGTTCCCTATAAGTCACACCAATCAATTTTATAGATAATTTAAAATAAAATTAAATACAAACTTTTGCTAGTGAAGGCGTAATTTGAAGGCTATTGCTGAGCAACTCTATCGATTCATTTAACAACTTCTCCACCTCTTCGACTTTCAAGCACGAATATAAAAAGTACTCAGGATCCGCTTTACTCCGATCCACTTGCTCCATGTCACAATCATCCTGTTCTCCATAGTAATCATACTCATCAGCGTCGTTGTCGGAATAATCCATATCTGATTCCGCAGACATTTTGTTGAACCTCCCGGAGGTAAACGGCGATTTCGTTACGACGACCTGACGCAAAACACTAAAAAATAATAAACAAAATTGATCCCACAATTAATTACTATAGAAGACAGCAAATCTAATCAGAAACTGATTCTCTCACTTTTTCCTCAAATTCTCATTAAATTTGTTATAAAACGAAACGTGTGTGAAAAAGAAATGGCTCTATTTATTATTTTTTGGAACTTTTCTCGGAATCTGTATCTGTCTACTGTCAATTTGCATCACAGATTAATAAAGGCACGTTTTTTGAACAGAGTAATAACAACACAACACCACAGAGCACTTTAATTAGATTCAAACATGGAATGTTCTGAGCTCTACGGATTCAAAGTAACTAGGCTTATTTTCACTTCTTGCAAATAATCTCTGCAACTAGAAAAAGAAGAGATGTTGTTTATTCTAAAATGTTATTGTTACGTTATTGTTGTGTTATTGTTGTGTTTGTTATATTCGCAGACAACGCCACATCCCAGGCTTGTATAGAAAAGATATCATATGATACTGGAATGATACTGGATTACTGGAATCAAGCCTGGGAACCAACGCTGACGCCGCACCTAACAACGGACCTAACAACGGCCGGTCTCACTCTAGTTTTAGGTAGATTTAATATAATTTAAATAATGTAAATTAATTAGATAATAAAAGTAATTAATAAGTTTTCATCGTTTAATTCGCACCCTGCTGTGCCAGCCTATCGTAACTTGTTATTGTCGTGTTATTGTTGTGTTATTGTTATGTTATTGTTGTGTTATTGTTGTGTTATTGTTGTGTTATTGTTGTGTTATTGCTGTGTTATTGTTGTGTTATTGTTGTGTTATTGTTATGTTATTGTTGTGTTATTGTTATTGTTGTGTCAGTCCGAACCTGCTCGCATAGTTCAGACATACGGTGAGCTTAACTACAACTAATATCAAATCACTAATAAACTTTGTGGGAGTGTAAATTGAATAATAATATAATTAAATAAATAGTGGGTAGTAAATATTTAGTAAGCATTTACTTAACTAATACATAGAGATTATTAGTTTACACAAAATAAGTTCTCAGCAGTCGTGTCACTAACTACTCCGTTCTCGGTGATAGAAGGGAAGTACGTGTGTTAGAAGTACTAAGAAAGTTAACATCTTTATACCAAATTAATTTTGTGTACAGGTATGGTGGACACTTTTCTTTCACAACAATAAATAGCAGTGCAAAATGAAGTTTCCGTTGGTATTTCATTTTCAGAATAGCAGCACTATTATACGAATCGAGTAACATGCGCGCGAGGTGGCACGTCGTAACAGAATCGTATACAAGCATTCTGCATACGGTGTTTAAGGTATTGGAAGCGAACCAAGAGCGTAGGCCCTCAGCGTCAGCATAATTAAGTTTTGAGAGTATCAGGATTTCACAAAGGTTCTTGCGCAGGTCCAGACTTAACTACTTTCGTATTCTACACAATACCTTAAGACCGATGGAAGCAGTTTCAAACGACATTTATGACATTGCTCTCGAAACGAAGGGACTCGTCCATTAGGATACCTAAATTACATGCTTTTGAGACTCTTTAGGTAATTCAACAACATCAACTGCTTTTACTTGGTTTGTTGTGCCAATGATCATAAATTTAGATTTATTTGGATTAAGAATGATTTCATACCATTTAGTTATGCGCTCTAGATCTGCATTTAGTTTTTGTATAACACAAGTCCTATCTGAGTTTTTGAATGAAATGCAGTACTAATGCATTATGGCATGTTCTATTTTACAATAACTTTATTCTAAGATTTATTGCTAAAGAATCCATTTATAGTTAGTTTTTGAGTTTTTTTTGTTAAAGTAAAGATTTTGTATCTATAGTACGTGCTAATCATGGATTATAGAGATAGACTCCAAGGTGTCAGTTGTCACTTATGGCACAGAGTTGTCATGATTGTCACGAAATAAAACATCAAAATGTAAAGGTCACCTTGAATTCATGAAGTTCACCTTCCAGCTTCCAGTGGATAAATTCAAATTCTGAGAAAATATTCTACATACAATTTCGGTGTGTGGAAAAAAATATGAAAACGTATTTTATGTAGTGCTTTAATAAATGCGTATAGATTTTAGCCATTACATTCAAAATTATATCTAGAATTTAGTTTTTTGTAATACTTACAGCGATATAAATTCTTAGGTGAATATAATAATAAGCCGGGAAGATGGATGTATCAACAACACAGAGGTTTATCGAGAGGGGCTCTCACAAGGGCAAAGGCCTCGCAGTGTTTACTAGCGGTGGCGACTCTCAGGGTATGAATGCTGCAGTTCGGTCAGTAGTCCGAATGGGAATATACCTGGGATGTAAAGTGTATTTCATTCGGGAAGGCTACCAAGGAATGGTCGATGGCGGTGATAATATTGAGGAAGCGAACTGGTCCTCAGTAAGCTCCATTATTCACAAAGGTGGCACCATCATTGGGTCTGCTCGGTGTATGGACTTCATGTAAGTTTATGATAAACCAATTAATCCTTGTTATTTATAAAATTGCTACTACATTATTATAAGGGTAAATACACTGAGTCATTACTTGAATATACAATTCTATGTGTGCAAATATAGATTTAAATTCTGAAATAATTGAGTATGAATTACCTCTGAATATTTTCATAATCATACTTTAGATTACTTTGAACAGCCATTTGGCCCAATTCTCGATATCAGCTACTTCTTTAAGTGATTACCTATATTTTACTTTTGATAATTCTTAGATAAATTAAATAAGATAATAAAGTATCTGCATCTCTGCTTGTTAACTTTTGATTTCATAAAAATTGTCTCATTTAAACCTTTCACAACCCAACCAGCAGAAATTTTATTATGCTGAATAATATTATAAATCTGCATAAGTTTCGGATCTACAGAGTCACAATTAAATAATTGCTTTGCATTTACATTTGTCATAGATAATTTTAGAATTTACTGCTTTATGCGAAGACAACATGGATAACAGTTGTTCTGTGGATCTAGTAAAATCTTACAATTCTCTTGTCTTACAGTAACAATAATGTGTATATTTTAATTCCTGACTTTCATGACTATAAATTTTGCAGCAAACGGGAGGGGCGTCTGAAGGCAGCTTACAACCTTGTCACTCGTGGTATCACCAACTTGGTTGTCATTGGAGGTGATGGTTCCTTAACTGGTGCCAACCTGTTCCGTCAAGAGTGGTCCAGCTTGCTCGATGAGTTACTGGAAAATAATAAAATTACTAAGGACCAGCGGGAAAAATACAAGTTCCTTCATATTGCGGGAATGGTATTTATCGTAGTTTTCTATGAATCATACATGGACAGATTATCTCGAAAAGAATTACAACATGCATCCTTTTTAATACTGTTAAGGGAACTCAAAATTATTGTAACGTGCAAGTGGGTTGAATTGTTGCTATAAGTTACAATAATCATGCCCCTTACAGTTGTATACTGTTTAAAATCATGAAGCATTCTGTTTGTTTCATTAATCCAAAAAAACTATTTTATAGATATATATTTTCTTTTGGATTTATCATAGAATGAATTCCATCAGCCTAATCAGTAAGGTGATAGTAGAGCTGAAATAGATTGCAATCAATTTTGCAAAAGATCCTGGATAAGGGTATTTATCAATTAAGAATACTACTACCACCTTGTCTCAGATCCACCAGTAAATACCCTATACTTATACACATGTTTTTTACAAAAAGAGGTCAAACCACTTCAGAGAAGTTCGACCACACTGTAACACCAGATTTTTATATATTAATAACAATAATAAAAATCATTTATTGCCTTAAATAACAAATTATACATATTAAATAGGAACAATAGTAAAATATAAGGCAAAAGATTTATTATTTACTAGATTATATTTAGACAGTTTCTTTTAATTACAATATTTTTGATAGGTGGGATCCATTGACAATGATTTCTGTGGTACAGACATGACCATTGGTACTGACTCTGCGTTGCACCGCATCATTGAAGCCATTGACGCCATAGTCAGTACTGCATACTCTCATCAGAGAACATTTATTATGGAGGTTATGGGCAGACACTGTGGGTAAGATATAAAAATAAACATGATTTATTTTTTTAAGAAATACCCCATCAATAGACATACTGTGAGTGATTGCTATAATTATATATTAATATAATATATTGATGTCAATAAAAAATATGTTTAGTGGTTCCCAACCATAAGATTGTTGTATGTAGGTATATTTCATTGTTTTTTTTTAATATATTAAGTTTACAGAAATAGTGTTAATGATAATTGAATGTGCTGCACTTTATTCAACTTTATAATGTATAATAAATGTGTATGAGGATTGTAACTGTGATGCAGGTAGTTGTAAGAGCCAGTTGAATTGAAATAATTAAAGCTTATTGGTGTAGATATCTCGCTCTGGTCACAGCCTTGTCATCAGAAGCCGATTTTGTGTTTATCCCCGAGGCGCCGCCTTCAGTTGACTGGAAAGATAAACTTTGCGATAAATTAGAACAGGCAAGCGATACTTTGTCTTATATGTCTTGCCCCCTCACCTCTCGCGACTTCCCGTTGTTCCCTCTTTACTCCTCACAATTCTAAGTGTCCCTTTAGTTTTCTTGCAGTTTACACCGCCCTCTGTACGGACGCTACTTATAGTTTTATTTGCGAAGACCCAGCGCCTCTCAATTGGGATAAAAAGATGTGTGCGAAAATTGCCGAGGCAAGAATTTAATTGTCATATTTTATTCACTGGGAGCAGGATCGCTTGTACCTTGTCATTCATGTTAATTGGCGGATTCAATTGGCTGTTACTATGTGCATAAACACAGTATTCAAAATTGACAATCTACTCCATGAATCACCTGATCTTAATTTCCGTTGCAATGGGTGAGAGTGGTGGTGTCGTTGCATGGTCATTATGGTTGGGCGCCGCTTGTTGCAGCTATCTGGCATTAGTGGCCGCTCTGGCGAGCGAGGCAGATCAAGTGTTCATTCCCGAGGACCCTGTTCCCAATAATTGGGTTGAAAAGCTTTGCAAACGGTTGCAACAGGTACGCGAGCTTAATTGAGTGGCACTGTACACTTGTAACACACAATATGCCCACTGACAATACTCGATCGGTTTTATTATGATTGTCTGTTTTAAATTTGGAGACAGGCTTGCCACTAATCAATGATATCTATTAAAGACAATTGAACAATTACGGCTGAAGCAATTGGTGTTGGTTACTCACGTGTAAATGTGCTTAACTGCTTTGTGTCATTCGCGTCAATTGTGTGTTATTGGTCTGTTTTGCTTTGTACAAAACTTTTCTATGTTCTGAATGTGATTTGATGATCTATTCAGACTTACCTCTAAACACTTACATAATTACTTACTCTTTACTACATAGTCAAGTGGAAAAAGAAAACCCAAAACCGCATGAAATTGTACCTACTCTTGTAAGTTAATTGCATGCAGGGTTTATGAATATGAAGCCTTTCCAAACAGATGCGTTTTTAGATGTGGGTGGTTTTGATAGGATTTTTATGATATTTTTCAAGCTGAACACGTACGGTCTCGTATTCTCGTGAAAGCTCTTTACAAACAAACTAAAATAACAAGCGCTGTGCGTTTGCCTAAATCAAAACAATCATCCTTAGATTAGAAATTAACAATTATTTTTAATGTATTTAACCAAAATTCAGCATACATTTCATATTATTTAGGTAGTAAGTAAGGTTCATAATATCAGTTACTAAAAGGTATTTAAAGTGGTATAATTACAAAGTAGTGTACATGTCTGCGGTTAGGAAACGATATGAAAGACTAGGCAGTATCGCGCAAGAAATATCTGAAGGTCAAAACGCAACTGTGTGGCGAGGGCGTAAGGTGCATTATCAAATACTAAATATGTGAATAAAACTACTATTATATTATTAACGCTTGTGGTAGGGGTATAATAATTTAGAAGGTAACATGTGCTCCAATTATTTTGTTTACCAAATTCTATAATTATAGGAGTTTCCTTCCTGAAAGTCAATGTAAAATATAGTTACCTATACCTATAAGAGACCTACAATTAAGTAATCTACATATTAAAGTCGTAACTGTTACTGAGCGACAGACAACACTCAGACTAAACTTAATTTTTAAAACTTAAATTTTGTTTTGGATTCCATAAATGTAGGGCCGCTCTAAGAAATGATTTATGAAAATTCATCCTTAAAGTGGGGACAAAAAGTTGTTTGTTGCAACTTACAAAATTGTAAGCCTCAAATGAGGCTTTTTTTTAAATATCGTATACTGATGACTGATTTTGACAAAATACTCCCAGTGTTTTTACGTATCTTTTATGCAAAATATATCTTATTTCTGAGATAAATAAAGGTTTTATAGTTAAAATTGTCCTTTTAAAAACCATAATTTCAGTGATTAATTACTGTCATCATGCCTATTAGTATGCTTTAACTTATGTTCGTATGTAAAGGAAAGAAAATCGGGTCAGCGTTTGAACATCATCATCGTGGCGGAAGGCGCGATCGACCGCGAAGGTAAGCCGATCACCGCCGAGCTGGTGAAGAAGGTGGTGGTCGACAACCTGCAGCAGGACACGCGCATCACTGTGCTGGGTCACGTGCAGCGAGGAGGATCGCCGTCAGCATTTGACAGGATCTTGGTGAGAAACTTGGGAAATCCTGTTTTTTTAGTTCTGGATTACCCTTAGGGCTTCTGCGACCTGCTCAGTTCCAGTTAGAGCAGTCGAGGCCGGGTCCATGGAAGGTTGTTATATAAAGACAACCCTGGTATAGATTGACAAAATAGTTGATAGTTCATTCACCGACTGCTTATGTATCCTTCACAGCACAAAATCAAATAAATAATATAAAAAAAAACAATAAAAAAGCTTTTTCTAAGTGCCTAATAATCTCCCAGTTTTTACAAAACTATTTATCTGAAAGTAGTAAAGTATATTAATATGTGCCCTATTATTATTTTTTGCTTTCATATTGTGATGCAAAAAAAATGCAAATACAGTATTTTCCCGTTAGTGACAAGAAAGCCTGGCGTGGCTAATGTCCATGGGCGGCGGTGGTCACTTACCACCAGGTGACTCGTGTGATGTTTTGGTAAACATAAAAAAGCACAATCCGTGTAGTTCC
>DWKC01001380.1:0-10188 GCA_018249195.1 Racta chiria
GTATGCTTACCATTCTTACGACTTTTCACTAAATTTTTGATGTGGATAACTATAATTGGCGTTATATTTAAGTAAGACTGTAATTTAATTGGTAATTAATGCTACTCTTATCCCAATTAATACATAAATAAAATATATAAAATCTGCTGGTTCCACGTGAAGACAAAACCAAGACGATCTCGATATACCCTCCCGGTACTCCGAGTGACACGGCTGCGATATTGCTCCAAGCTGGATTTCCAGTTAACTTCCAGTAGAAATTGAAATTCCATTACGAGATTGCTTTTTCGAGTGTCGACTTCGCTCCTGACTAGTCTTGACTCGCGATGCTACGACGGGTTACATTTTTATGGAGTTTTCGTAGAGGATATCAGGGAAAAACCTTTCGGTATCTGATTAGTCACGTAGCTTATGTCGTCTGTTAGGAGTAGAAGAAGAAGTAGAAATAACCTCTACAAACATTATCTATATAAGTAAATCTATGTAAGAATAATAATTTATATAAATAAGAATTTATGGACAAATGTGTTGCTGAGCTCGAGAACGGCTGGAACGACTTAAACAATACTTTTTTTTGGCGTGCTTAAAATAGTTTTATTAGGTTAAAAAGTATAGAAAAATACCATTTCTTGAGTATCTGAGGTGGAACTCTAAGAGATCAGCCATACTATAATAGATATTGAAATGCCCCATAGCTAGTAGTATATCCAAGTTAAGTAGTGGTAGGATATCCAAGTTAATACCCCATCTACCACAGGTATCATACTTTTACTAAATTTGCTTGATTTGATGATATTTTATTGCAGAAAAACGTCTGCTGGGTCAGAACTAAAAAACCCGAAACTAAATGTTAGAGTGTACTATGGTGGTTAGAGTACATCGTTGCTCATGTTAACAGATAGAATTGTAGAAGGCCGGCTTTCGTATTTCAGAGGGCACGTAAAGCTGCTCTCGATAAATATACCTAAATGGGTACAATAGCAACAGCCGTGAAAGACGGCTTTCTTGTTTCAGAGGGCACGTAAAGCTCCTCTCGATAAATATAAATGACTCGATAAATTGACAAGTATAAAATGTTTGTTAATGACTCTGTGTTACAGCGCAAGGCCATGAGTTGGACCCGACTCAGCTTACGACATCATGGCACTGGTTTTCAGTCCGGCCCTTTCCCAATAGGAGCTTGGTCATCTGCAAAGGCGTTTTCCCCAAATTGTAAACTTAGGTAGGTACATTTTATTCTCGAATACAGACAGTTCACAATCATCTGCTTACTATTGTAACAAAGTTTGCGCCGCAATACGGATTTTAACCGCACTTACGGCTTTATTCTAGCCATCCCCCAAAAAGCCTACGAAACTACCAATCCTGGCCCGAAACCGTACTACGCTCTCATGTAAAGAAAAAACGTAACAAGAAAATCTACGTCACGTAAACGCCAATAGCCAATGGCGGATCGAACCTTCGTTTTCCGAACACCATTTCTTATTGACCTTCGGGAAACTGCATTTCAACTGTATTCCAAGGCAATAAGGTTCAAATTCTTCTCCAATAAGGTGCTGGTGAAACTGGTAGGTTCGATATCGAGAGTGTCTAAAGCGATGCGATTGGTTGATCGGTTCCGCGCTATTGGGTATATCGCTCCTACCGAAACGCCTTCGATAGGTATTTTACGTCATGTTCGACGGGTCGCGTGATTGGCGCGGTCGGTGTTCGAAATTCAAATGTTTCATACGTTCAGAGTAATACTTCACTCTGGTTCAGTCGCATCATTCTTTATTTGAATAATCATTCTATGAAAGTCAATTTGGTTCGAATATATTTCGTAGAAGATCCTAAACCCGAATGCGCCATGATTTGAAATAAAAGATGTCTTGAGATCTTCGATGTGATTTATTTACACTGGTCTTCTTATTATAAATACAATTATTCTTATTCCTACATTTAGTATTTAAACAAGAACCAGGAATGATCTTAGAGCTAATGGCCACTTCGGTCTTGTCAACCATAGGGCTGTACTGTGCTACTAGTGATGTAATGTGCACTACACTACAATTATCCTATATACAAAAGTCAATTGATGCTCGTTAGTCTCGCTTAAACTGGAAATCGGGTGGAACGATTTAAAAAATACGATTTTTGAATCCCCCAAGGTAATTCAAAGTAGGTGCCAAATTATAAAAACATAATATCTAATGGTAATTCCTAATAGATATCGAATTGCACCCCTAAACAAAAAATATTTAAAATATTAATCATTTACAATATATGCATCTTGTATGCAGAAAAAACACGTCAAATAACGCATATTTATGTCCAGTCCCCATCTTGTACGACAATTTTGTTAGAGCTTTTGTATTCTGAAAGGCACATTAAATCGCTGACTTAAATTTCGTAATTCTTCTTCCTTCCTGCCTTTTTTACGGACATTAACAGAACCGAACTTCCTATTTTTAAATAAATAAATATCTCAGGACAACTCACACACTCTTAAACCAAACTAAGCGTTAGCTTGTACTATGGTGATCAGACAACTGACAAGCATACATATATATTTTGAAATACATACATAAATAGATATAATTACACCCAGACACACAGAACAAATATTCTTGCTCATCACAGAAAAGTTTGTTCAGGGTGGGAATCGAACCCATATATTATGGGTATTTAGATAGAAAATATAATTGATTCGTAACTCTTTAATCATGCCGTTACAAAAATAGAATTAAAAATTCAACTGGACATTTCATTCAAGATATATTAATGCCGGAGCAAAATGTCTCGCTGTTGTTAAAAAACGAATATGCCGAGTAAAATAATTACTTAATACTTCGGAATTGAACGGAACTCCGTTCACACATTAAGTGAATGAAAAATCCGATCCAATTCTACTTGCTGATGGCTTGCAGCCAGACGTGAAAACAGAAGATTTTTACCCTCTAAAAATAACAGTTTTATATACCAAATGTACCTATTCAAAATTATCAAAAGATTCGTTAAACAACTAACACTCGAGAACAAAAGTTCATCTGTCTCGCCCTCTCCGGCCGAGACTCGAACCCGGTACCCAAGTTAGGTCTCTCAAAAGCAGTTTATATTATCTTTGACGGTGACTCCTGAAGCCCAGCATATTACCTCGCGTTATAAATAAAAAAAAAAAACTACGCACGTACAACCTTACTAATATTTAACCGGCGAGATAAGGCAAATATATGTGCTTTTCCGCGCACTTATTTAAAATGGAAAATATTTTCCGCCGCCGGTCGTCGGAACTGACTGCGTTTTCTTTTATCGTTCGCTCGATTTGATAGATATTTATAATGTCTATCCGTCCAATTAGTGAACTTACCTGCAATGGAAGATTCTGGTAGGACATCTGATGCAAAACTAAGCGTTAGCTTATTGGATATAATCAAACAGCTGATAAACATACGTATTTAAGTTTAACTATATTTTTCTTTATATTATTTATAAAAAGTAAATGGTAAAAGGTATAATGTAAAAGGTTGTAAAAAGTAAAAAGGTAATAAGTAAGTAATAAATAGTTACCTATAGGAAAGCAAAGCTTCACATAGCACAAGCCTCCCAATTCCCTCTCAGCCTCCCATGCACGACCCGGCACCCAACACGGAGGTGTCTCCAAGCGCAGCAACGAGGTTCACGTCGTCTACACTCGATGCCGGAGCACCCCTAGTGCTGTCCCGTTATCGATGTTCTTGTCGGTATTTGTTTAATTGCAATTAATTTATTAATACTTAATACTTACTCTATCTTTATCGACTCATAGAAAAGCGCCAAATTCAGTTGTGGGTAGGTTAAGTGCAACGACGCAGTTTAATAGACATTAGGGTATATTCTACTAAAAAATCGCTAAAAGCGCGGAGGTGAGAGGCGGGGAAACATGTAATCAATTCAAACTTATAATATATATTATTATATAGAAATTATTAAAATATTATATATTATTAACTCGGTATATCGCAAGCGGTGTCTTATATAAGATCCATTAGTCTAATATTTTGGCAGTGTTCGCCGTAAATAATGAGTCTAAAATATTATGTAATCGATAGTGTAACGCTCAGATATACCATTATTTTTTATGATGTGCTGAAGAGGATCCTTCCTCATTCTTCTCTTCAATTGGCACAATATTAACGCAATCCTTAAAAGTGAATATTTTTATAACTTGAAACTTGCGTAACTTGCCTGCGATTATCGACACGCCGATTAAATATTAACATCCCTAAAGCACTTCCGATATCATATTTTATATTTAATAGTGATGCGCTGCAAAAATTCCCAACAGATGACTCTCGGCTTGTAATATTTTAAACAAATTAGTACTGGCGCATACTGCTACTGAGGTGGGATATGGAAGACATTAAGATTATTTTGACTTATTTTACAGCTGGCTTTTACGACAATCTGTCTTACGACGAGCTTTGTCAACTGCATTTTTTTGAGAGTGCCTTACCCGGTCACGATTCGAAAATAACTTTTACCAACAATCGTTGCCAAGCAACCGATATTAGGCATAATCAGCCAGATCCAGTAAAAATCCCTCTTGTCTAGTACATCAAACTAGATGAGGGTATAATGTTAAATTGTTGATCATTGACCCACAAACAATTTATTCAGAACTATTTACATTTTATGTTCGCTTGTTTAATTAGTTACTTGCTTTTAATGATTTGTCTGTAAGTTAAATATTGTTAATTCTTGATATTAATTAATTAACTCTTCTTAAACCTTTTTATTCTCAGGACACTTTGAAATTACGAAGTAAATAATAATAAATAAATTAAGTACGAAGGTATAAAAAAGGTTTGTGTCATTTGTTGGTAAAAGTTATTTTCGAATCGTGGCCGAAGTGTAGTCATTCTGGATAGTGAGCGCTCATACGGCTTGGGTTGATCGTGAGTGATCGGCAAAGTTAGGCAGCTGTCGTGGTCGGAAAGTGAATTGGTACCTACGTCGTGGCAAAAAATGTATACGCGCTTTTGTGGTTTAGTGGGCACGTTTGTCAGACTTGGTTGCCGGTGTTAGACATGTCGGAGACTTTTGGGTGACATTTTATTGCATTCTGAAATTGTACGATAATAATGTCATATTCATTTACAGTAGTGTTTATTACGGGTATTTATAAATTTTATTATGTTTTAAAAGTTTTTTTTTTCATTTACCTAGCCGTGTAGTTTCCTGACAATAAATAATTATTGTTTACCACACAAGGAAATCCATAATACATCTTACACGAAAATTAACATAACCAAATTCCTAACCATTAAGGAAATTCCCAAAAACAACTTATTCCGAACGACTGCACAACAACTACAATCCGCTAAACATCAAAATTCGAACGAAACTGAACATTTAAGTTCGGCGTCCGTTATGAATTCCGAGCGCGCGTTCTATATTCAAATTGGCCGTCGCTATTGGCTGCCGGCGGGTGGTATTTTACATCGGATGAAATTTGAAATTTCAGTACAGAAAGCTCCTCGTAATGTCTATGCATAAAGTATTTTAAACTTGTTAAAATGCAACGTATTCGAGAGCGCGGTACTGTGCGCTATCAAATAACGTTATTTACAAGTATCGCCTTGTCTTTAGATGGGAGTTGTCAAATAAAATATTTGTCAGTGTGAACATCAGCGGGAATTGACTTTTTTGTTGACCTTAATTCATGGAAATGGCCGAAAAACAAACAGACACTTGGAGTAGTTAGCAACGCCCATGAACATCCCACCACAGCCAAGATGGCCGCGCACAAAGGCAAAAGAGTAAAGAAAAGTAAAAGGATATAACTAAAAAAAAAGTACCTCAAACTTTATTTTTCTTTATCAAATCAATAACCTATAGCTTATTACGCGCCTATCGAACAATTTCCAAATATCCAATATTCCAAACCGTAATACATTTAAGAGACGGATATACCTTCTAACACAATAATTTGGTTGCTTGTCCTTTACGTTTGTCATACATGTTAACAAGCATACAAACAAAACAGCTGTTTCTGATTTAAATCCAATTTAAATGTTTTGTCATTTTTATGACAAGGATTTAAATTCCTTCACTTTATTGATAGATGATGTACCTATTTATATTTGTATTTATCAAAGTTATACTACAGTGATAAGAGAAGAATATGGCCTCGACTCATTAATGGGCCACTACTGAGCACCTCTCCTCACACTGAGGAGGCCTAGAGCATCAACCACGCTGCTTTTGAGATATAATTATAACATCATCAAATTTTAATATGTATGTTTTCCATTCTTTAAGTCATTTACTTGGTAATTTGTTTTGAAGATTATCAGACACTTGTTGTTCGTTCAAACTTTGTTTTTTACTTTTATTCAGTGTTAACGGCCTCTTTGGCTTGTACAAATTAGGACTCTATTCCCACTGCATTAAGTCCAAAATTATTATGATTGTTGTGATGAAAATGCTTGCAAAATTAAAACTTCTTTTTGAGGTTTTGCCAACGTCTTCTCGCGTGGCGATAATACATTCGTGTTTAACGTTTGTAAGTAACACATTTGTGATCAGGCGTAATTCAAATTAAATTTATTAGTATAATAATTAATTTGTAAATATCTTTTAATAATTTAAAACAAAACCGATATTAAAGGACAACGAAAACTAATAAAATGAGAACTTTATAAGCGGCTAAGCTTGGATCGACATTTAGGAGTATTTCAATTGAAATCTGTACACTAATAAAAAAAATGATGATTTAAAGAATTCCGTCTATACAAAATCCGGGCGAACGGAGTCGCGGGCACTGTTACTAAATACATAATTACGTTTAAACGATATAAGACACATATACGAATACTCGTAATCTTTTGTCATAGTTTTTAAGAAAAAATAATTATTGTAGATGCAGTTTAGTTATTAAACTCCGAACACAATATTGTCAAGAAAACGTTTAACCAACATATATATCCACACAAAGAACGCAAATCTCACATCCAGTATAAACTCGACTTGTCAGAAGTGAAAGCCGAAAATATTTTCCAACTGGATCCAAACAAAAAACGAAGGCTCGTCCAACGCAGAAGGGTTTTAGGTGTCATAAATTACGGGCTGTTTATCAGGGGGTACCCACCCCCGCGGTTTTACAGTTTACCATCCCTCCGTATGGGGTAGTACTGTTACTCAGCGAAACGTACCCTCAAGGAAAACTTCCCCTTCGGACAGTTACAATGGTTGCCTGGTTACCGTTTTATGGCGAGATTCGGACTTTTCGGGATATTATGTAATACTAGAAATCTGATCTTGTTCCTGGACTACCCTCGTAATATATCTGTAATTATATTACATATAATAATTCTGTAATTGAAATCTGTCTGTAAATGGAAGATATGTTGGTGAAACAATTACTGGGGATGTTTAGCTAAGAATATAATTAAAAACAATTATATTTTTAATTTTTGTTTATATATCTATTTGTCTGCGTGTCTATGTATACGCGCGAATCTCAGTAACGGCTGATTTGAATGCGGTTTTATTTGATAAACTGTAGTAAACTTAACTTAAAATTAAGTGTTCATTTTGATTTAAATCATTAAACAATTTAAAAATATATATAAATTTAAAGAATTCGTCTACGTCGCTATACTGAAGCGTAGCGAACAATTACTAGTACATAAAATGTTACACACTCATACCCCCAATAAGATTCCGTATGTAAGGATGGCATGACTACTATACCACACAAACAACAATCCGAGAACAAATATTTATCTGTTAAATAATTGCTTGCGGAGTATTGAACCCGTGATCACTAAACAGGCAATGTCACTAGAACGCTATCAATTATTCATATACTTAATTGCAGCTATATAAAAAGTATTCAATTTAATGTCAGGAGTGCTGACAAAACAAAAAAATAATTATACAAAGTCCAGTGTTTCTAATGTCTATGGGCTGCGGTGATCACTTACCATGAGGTAAAGTTAAATTAAAGTTACATAAACTTAAGTTAAATTCAAAAAATTTAAAAAATTAAAAAAAAAAAAAATCATCTAAACATTCTAACTGGGGCATTGTAATTATTTTTTTTCCGCTAGGTGGCGGTAATTATTTACATACCAACAAAAGCTATACCAGTTTCTACGTCATATTACGAACTATGCTTTGGCACTTAAAACATAATTAGAAACGCCTTATAAGTGTGAAGAGTTGTTTTACGTTTCGTCCCCAACGTTTCACAGTAATTTAAACTTAAGAGGCCCTATTCCCTCACTAAAAGAACTCAAAACGCCTCTCGAGCCAGTAATCAGTGTGATGGTTCTCTTACCTTTCAAATCTTTCTCTTTTGTTCTAGAAGGATTTGTTGGTGATAAAGGAACTTAAGGAGATGTTATTAATATAATTGCATAGTTTTTTGAATCGGTTGGAATAATCGCAAGGTATAGGAATATATATTATATAGCTTTAAATAATCATTTGGTTAATATTATAATGCAGCTAAATTTCTCTCCGCGTATTTTAGTTCACTAGATAAGTTTTAGGTTTTGAAAAATTGGTTATTAAAAACTTAAAAGAGATACAGATATGTGTTTGTTCTCGGGTTAGGAGTGTATTTGTCCGCGACTTACAGGGCAATATAAGTAACGGAAGGGAAAGCTATAGGTTAGGTAAATAAGGGTGTTGTACCTTCTAATATTAGGTATATGTGTAATCGTTAAACAAATTATGTATATAATTCTATCTGATTTTTAGGCGATTTCTGCTAATGTTATAATAAATGCAATATTCAGTTAAATATTTTCACTTATTTTTGGAAGAAAAAACTATATTAATAACTTAATATTTCACGTGTAAAAGAATCCTTTTACAAAAGTTATAGACCATAGACAACAAATAAACGCGCGGCGCAAACAGTCGCAATACTTGCGTCTGTGGGGCTTCTTTTAAAAAGTTAGCGAAGTATCAAGTTTGGTTGGCCGGAGTTTCGCTGCGCTTTCCATACGCGCGGTCAAGCGGATTTTTTGCACAGAGTACCTAACAATGAGAATGTCTCTTTTTCGTAAATTTTCGTAAACATAGATTTTTATGTATGAATTTGTATGAATAGATTGTACTAAAGACGATAACACGTTAGGACGAGTATAGAGTTGACGAATAAAAGGGAAGAATGGAAGAAAAGGACATATCTATTAGAGATTAAAGGTCCATTGTGGCTGTACAGGGCTTATTAAACCCGGTAACTTTTAAGAAAAAAGCAAAAATTATTTTATTCATTGCGAAACTATATCTAATAAATGTAGAATTAAGTTAGGTACACCTCTGGTGTACATTTTATTTATTATATATTTACAGAGAAGCAATAAAAAATACAGACATCCTTTTAACAATACATCTTAGATAGATATATAAACTAAATTGAAGTTTTGTTCTCCGAACGACAGAGACGTCTAGGTACCTATAGATACGTTTCTTAACCGCACTGTAAGCGTGACTAAGGACAAGGTGTTTTAGATCTGGTTTCGCACTTAACGTGTTCAAAGTCAATTGTTTTGATGGATACAAATTTATATATTTTGTCTCTCAGGCGTCATTACTAAAATTAATTCACAAAACAAATTTATTTGACTTTTGCCAATGTTTTTTGAGTTTTCCGACGCCTCGTTCGTTCCAGAGTTCCTCCAAAGGGTTTTTAAAAATATGAGTTGATGTTACTATTCCACGTAGTGGTAAGTGACGATGTCATCTAGGATGGTAAAGCACATTAACTAAGAAGGAGAAGAAGCTTAATCTCTCTTGTGAGTATAATAAGTATCTAAATATCTATGTCAACTTCATGAAACTTTATTCCACTGCTAATAAAAAAGTGGTTACGGCAATGATAAAGAATTTTTTATTTTTAGTATTTTTCATTAGCAACCTCGCAAAATAATGAAAAGCATTGCTTGGAGTTATCTTATTTATGACCCTGTCTGCGAAGCAATGGGTCCCGTATTCGATTCTCAACCGTCACAGGTAATTATGGTATTTAAGTAACAGATGAATGATTGTTCGCGGTGAATGGCTGTTATTTGTGATGTGTATTTATTTTGTACCTCCGAGACATGAGTGTGAGATCATATTTTTTTATATTTTACCAAAGTGTATCTATGACTCTATTTGTAATATTGTGTTTCATTGAAGTAAGCATCCCGGTCTACATTTAATAACCAC